>JAPDEK010000053.1:0-229274 GCA_027569065.1 Aspergillus cavernicola | reverse complement strand
CTTCCCAATTGGGAAGGAGAGGCTGGTCGAGTTGGATCCAAGAAATGGAAGGATGAGCGAAGGAGTACTATCGAACGATTGTAGGCCTTGGTACCAGTAGATATTGGCTCTCAATATCCAGAAAGTCTGTATCGGGACTCGGGAAGTGTAGCGGTGCATTACGGAGTATCGATATTCCAGTAGGGCTGACACATATCCTTGGCAAAGACCAGAGAGGCGGAGGTCGGGCAATGAGAGCGGCGCAATAAACTCGTCAGGTTTGCCTTCAGTTGCATTTGTCTCTTGTAGCCGCAATGCCAGACAGACCCCCAGCACAGCCCGATCCCACGGAGAGCCTCGCGCCAAAAGCCGAAATGAAATATCATCCGGGTCAATTAATCATTTAATCAATTATCAGCAATAAGTACCTTCATGTACCTAGGTACGGACTAACTCGTTGACAATGGTGGGGAGTCCCTGAATAATTTCGTTTCCATCCTCAAATCTCACCAGCTTACACTACGGACAAATATTGCACATGCTACAGTCACCTTCTGATACACATCCAAACACACAGGATCTGCTTCTAGAGGAGCCTGATGTTCTTTGTTAGCTTTCATAATGGCGTTGTTGAGCAGGCCAGAAAGTGATTTCATCTTTGCAAAATCATCTTCGCCGTGCTCGGTAACAAAGCTCCCTATAATGCCCTTCGTCCAACCACTGAGCTTAGGCTGTCGATAACGCTGCTTGCATTTGCTTGGTGGCTCATCGCCCGGTAATTTCTCGAAATCTGAATCGATATCTCTTATATCAACCATCAGCTCATCCGGAGATGGATCTTCCTCTTTTTTTTTGTTTCTTCCTTCTTCTCCATTTTAGGCTGCTGACCATTCCCCTTGCCATGTGTCCCGGCGTTTGGTATCTGTGTACTGAACAGAAGGAGACAGCTCTGCTGACACACAGGGAGGGCAGAAAGGGTCCAACGGGGCGAGGGAAACAGGGTCTGGCTCAGTGCCAACCTCCGACTGAACAGCAGAAAGCGAACCAAGCACCGAAACTGACCCCTAAACAAGCCGCCGTTGCCAATGTGGCAGCGCCCAAATTCGTCTCAGGCGCCTTGATTGGGGCAGCTAACTGGCCGTGTCGTAGCTTTCTTTTCCTTGGCTCTGTGCCAAAGGGAAATTTCATTTCCAGTGTGGGGCTGACCTTAACTCGAAACGTCGATATAAATAGGCCTATCGCTCAGCCCTCCCATGTTAGCGCCAGGAGCTGAAGATAGCAACAGTGATAAATACCGCCTCACGCCGATGTCTTCAAGGAAATAACAATCAAGAAAATAACAAGTCTATCATCATGCTTTCTTTAGTGAAGATCTCTGTCTTCCTTGCAGGAGTCGCTGCCGCCCAGGAAGCCACCTACGCCCATCGCATCTTCCACGATTTCCGTTCCTTAGATGGAAGTCTGTACACCTGCGAGCCTGCTAACATCACAAATGATGAACAGTCTTCTGCTGCCCCTGTGCAGTCCGGATATCTTACTTCCGATGCCTTTGTCAATGACTTCGGCATCCAGACGTGGGGTGCACCAGTGAGCGAAACTACCCCAGTGAGGAAACAAAACAGCAATCAAAACGTGTACATCGGTGAGTCTAGACCGTTCTTATTCTCATTAGCTATACTGATATATATCTTCAGAGCGCGATGAAGACGGCTCATCAACCCATCTTGTCCTGCGTGCATACCGCAACGAGGACTTCATCTCCTCGGCTGAAGTTGAGAGCAAAGTCTCCAACATCTTCCATGCCTCAATCCGCGTCCGGGCCAGAGTTCGTGGTGACGCCGGAGCCTGCGCTGGCATTTTCACTTATTATGACGACGACAACGAAAGCGACATTGAAATCCTGACTCGCGACCCGACAAACCACATCCGCTACACCAACCAGCCGGGCTTGGACGAGGATGGAAATGAGATCCCCGGGGCTTCCACGGATGCAGTCATGGGAGGCGGCGCAGTCTGGACGGACTGGAATGACTACCGCTTGGACTGGACTGCTGATCTGAGCGTTTGGTACCTTAACGGAAAGCTGGCTCACATAAAGACATATGGTATCCCAAGCAATCCGAGCACTTTTATCCTGAATATGGTGAGTTGATCCCATTTCGTCGTTGTCGTATCTACGTTGCTAACTGCAGTTAGTGGGGGAACGGTGGCGTATGGACGGGAGACATGGACATTGGGTCTGCTGCGTATCTCGACATTGAGTGGATCGAGATCTTGTACAACACGGCTTGAACCAGCTCCAGTTGTGAGGGCATATGGTCCACCCTGTATATAGTCTAGGTGTATTCACCAGCCGAAAAGCATAAGCCGTGCCGCGCCATGTACTTGAACATAGATAAAAATAGAGTGATTATTGAACGAGCAGAGATGCAGGCTAGGTAGATAAGACGAGGTTTTACATATCAGTCAAATACAACTGCCATCATTTTATTCAACTTCCCTGTTTACATCTCGTGAATCATCTCGTCACGTCTTCCAGTCCTGACCGGACTTCACTCTCCGGCGTGATGCCATGCTTCGTGGTAAAGTCCACGGCTTTCCCCATGTGTTGAGGGGTCTACCTGTGATTTCTTATGATTTCTTGTGATGTCTGCTGAAGATGGACCACCGAGGTCACGGGACCTTGGAGGCGGAGAAACTTGGAGCTGATGGCCCAGGTCTAGAACAACGCTGTTAAATCCGGGGTTCGGGTTATGCCCCGTCGACTGCACAGCAAACTTGCACCCGGCCTTCCGAACGATTTAATCGCGGCGGAGATTTCGGCAGTCATTGTGGTCCTAGCAGGCGGCGTAATATTCGGTTGTATAGTAGTCGTATACCTAGTACTGGAGCGGAGTTTGGGACAGATGTTTGCGGGCAAGGGCGCGGCCTACCATACCGACCTACCCCTTCCAACAGCCGCCCTTTTGTGCGAGCTACGTCATTAAATCTCCAGTGCCGACTGAGACGCATTCAGACCTGGGAGGAGCCGGCTGGACTTCCTAAAGGAGGCTGATTCCTGGCGCTATGCACTCATTCTTAAGTTCAGGGCCTCCGTCCAACCCACCTGGCAGCCCTCACTTTAATTAACTATACTACCCTAGTATACTACCCTAATATGCTAGTCCTTGTTTGTCAGGGAGCCTGAGAGTAAGCACTAGGTACATTCGAATCCCCGCGCTTCGCACCTCGATCAAAGCTCAAACTTCCATTTCATTCACGTTCTACAATATCTGGAACCCGAAATCTAACCCGTCCATTCAAGATGCCGTATCTAAAGCTCCGAGATGGCGCCCAGCTCTTCTACAAAGACTGGGGCAACCCAAACGGGGAAATCGTGACCTTCTCGCACGGATGGCCACTGAGCAGCGACAACTGGGAGACCCAAATGTTCCTTCTAGCAGACCAAGGCTACCGCGTGATAGCCCACGACAGACGCAGCCACGGGCGCTCTACACAGACCTGGGACGGCAACAACATAAACTCCTTCACCAACGACCTGCAGGAGCTGTTCGAGCATCTGGACATCCGCAACGCCGTGATGGTAGGCCATTCGCACGGCGGCGGCGAAGTCACGCGCTTCCTGGGCAAGCATGGCACGAGCCGCGTAAAGAAGGCGGTTCTCATCGGTGCCGTCCCGCCGCTCATGCTCAAGACCGCGGAGAACGCGGAGGGCACCGACAAGTCTGTCTTTGACTCGTTCAGACAGGCCATGCACAAGGACCGCGCGCAATTCTTCCTAGACGTCCCGAGTGGGCCTTTCTTTGGGTTTAATCGGCCTGGGGTGCAGAAGAGTGAGGGGCAGATCCGCCATTGGTGGCAGCAGGGAATGAATACTAGCTTCAAGACGGCGTACGACTGTATACGGGACTTTTCGGAGACTGATTTTACTGAGGACCTCAAGAAGATCGACATTCCTGTGCTTGTTCTGCATGGGGATGATGACCAGGTGGTTCCTATCGAGGCGGCTGGGCGTAAGGCCGCGAAGCTCCTGCCGAAGGGGGAGCTCAAGGTTTACCCGGGTGGCTCCCATGCAATCCACAACATCAACGTCGATGAGGTGAACAAGGACCTGTTGGACTTTATCCGTTCTTAACGTTTCCTACGAGTATGGAGGACAGCGGGCCCAGTAGCGTTGTTCGATGCCGAACCTCTCTCGCCTGAGCTACAAATTTTTGCTTGTGACGGATATTGATCATTTCTAATTATCATTCTGGTTACCAGCCTCCCAGTAGAAGAGCATCACCTGGTTCCTAACGACAATGTAACACGCTGCATAATATACACTAGGCGTCAAAGCAATGTATGGGGCGATCAGAAAGTAAAGAAATAGTTGCGTCTGGGTAGATTGCCGAGACCCCGTCTATTTGCTAAAAGATCCATCAGTCCCTGCGGCATTCTGCGGTGCGGATTGCTCAGATTGGCTCTCGGGCTGAGCTGCCACGCCAAAGTTGATATCGTCTGGTAACGCGTCGACCGCGGAACAGAGACGCTCAAAATGAGTTGGGACCCAATCGTTATAGAGGGCCATCACAAACTTATAAGAAGTCCACTTCTCCTTGCCATTGAGGGGGATGAAGCTAAATCCACGAACCAGATGTTGGTAATATGTGATCTTTTCCGTGGTGATTATGGGGTAGTGAGCATATATTTTCAGAGAACTGTGGTCATGAGAGATGGAGAAGGCCAAGATTCTTCTATGCAACTCCTTCTCTCGCTTGACCAGTTGAAACAGGTCCACGACGCCTTTTAAAGAGCGAGCCATACTGTGGGCATTCTGTCGGTCTGCTTCTTCGAGGGATCCTTTACTGCACTTTGCTTCTGCAGTAAAAAATGGAAAAAACATGTCCACCGTGCCTTTGAAGGAAGAGGTATCGTCTTGGCCACCGAGAAAAGGTCTGAGTTTGATGAGCCGTAAGCGATTGAATGCATCTTTTGAGAACCCAACTGCATAATCTGGCTGCGGTCTTGGAAGTTGGTATTGCCCTTGTTGGATGTGTGTCTCTAATTGCGGTGTTGGTGTATTCTCGTCTAGGGAAATCGAACCATCCCATGGCTCG
Organism: Aspergillus cavernicola; assembly: GCA_027569065.1. NCBI lineage: Eukaryota > Fungi > Ascomycota > Eurotiomycetes > Eurotiales > Aspergillaceae > Aspergillus > Aspergillus cavernicola. Next base: position 224,196 of record JAPDEK010000053.1, on the reverse strand, counting down.
TTAATACTGTCAATCAAATGCTTAAACTCAATGTGGCCACGGTAAATCTCAATCTCAGCAGAGGGGATAATCAACTGGTGCATTATCTTCATCACTGCCGTTTCATTTTTTGAGCGCATTCTGTTCACAATATAGCCGAAGGTATTCGCATCAAATATCGTGCCCGGAGGGACCTCACAATCTCTCTCAAACAGTTTCTGGCAAAAAGCCATATCGTCGTGTGTGATCCCATCCTCATGGTCAGACAGGAAACTACCCCTATAATTGAGAAACCTCACACATTTGTCACTCTTATAGGTATAACTCCTGGCCACTGGGGTTTTGGTGTTGCTTTGGAGAGTTGATGTGGGTATGGCGGAGTCTGTAAGACGGAGATCCTTCATTCGCCGCATGGAGGTAAATTTGAAGAGTGTTCCGGGCCACTTATGGTTTTGAATCCAGTGGTATACAGAGGCACCTTTGACGGTTTGTAGTTGTTCCTGAAGGAGCTGTGATAGGATCAGTTGCTGGTCAACGACAGGAAATCGAACAGGCATAACTAGTCGCACCTCAGGATCGATGTTCTTATCAGAGTCGGCTGGCTCTGCTGCTCGCTTTCGTTTGCGACCTGGTGGTTTCTGTGCCTGAAATGGACAAGGTCAGTCCGGTTTGTAGTAATTAGATAGCAGGGGGTTTCACGCCATACTCTGTCATGTTGGTTTGCTTTCTCGCGGAGACGTGCACTTCTTCGACAGCCCTGTTGGGTTTTGTCCATCTTGCTATTTGGATTTTAGTGCTGTCTTGCTTGGAAAGTGAGGGGAATGAGGATTTTATCAGACGAAATGTAGCAAACAAAGGCTCTTTATCTCAACAAACCATAATTCAAGCATGCCGCAACCCTTGACCGTAAAGTAACGTTATTTTTGGCCTAGCCCGTCTCTTCCACAAAGTCATTTGATTTGGTTGATCAAATCTTCATTGTCTTCCAAGTTGTGCAGCTAACTGTCTTTAAGAAGAAGAAGGTCTTTCAAGTAACTCTGAAGTATTTTTAGAAGGCCATCACCCTGACCCATCTCCTTTACAAAGACGTCTATCCCCTTTATCCACGCCACCTGCAATAACAAGCTCATCTCGTTCCCAAATGAATCCCACCGCCGCCCCAACAGGCCCAGCCACCACCGTCAACGTAACAACATTAACCAGAACCCCGATATATCCCACATGGACGGAAACCGCCCGATGCGCAGATCCATGCAAGCTAACAGCCCACACCAGCACCGCGGCACATGTGACAAGATAATCCCAGGCGAGAAACGCATGGACACCGGCTGCAACACTCCCCACCGGTATAATATCCCACCGATCCGGGATCGCAAATACAACGAGCGGATGCAGGGGTTGTAGATACTCCTCCCTGAACAGCCGCGACGCGGCAAGTGTTGCGAGAGGGATAGTCCACGAAATGAGATGCGTTATCATCGCTGTGGTGAAGGCAATTGCGTAGACAAATCGAAGAGAACGCAGGGTTGCTCGATCGTGTTTTGTACTAGTAGATGATGAGAATAATGTGCTAGCGAGGACTATGATCGAGACGAATGCGGGCCATAGTTGCCAGATTGTCATGAAGAACTGGATGGAATCGCTGGAGGCCGGGCTGGGGGGAACAGCGACGGGCATTATGGATCCGATGAGAGCGCCGAGCAGGAGGGTATTAGGACTGCTCGAGGGACGAGGATGCTCTGTGGGGTGAGACTGTGAGCTGTGGTGGAAATGATGAGGTGGATAACGCAGTATACGGCGGCTACTAAGGCGAAGGTAAGGAGCTGGCCTGGGAGGGTATTACGTTAGTTGTTTAACGCAAGATGTATGGTTTACGCAACTTACAACGCGACAATAGTCCCTGCATTTCCCGTTCGATATCCCTCCAACAATAAAAGAATCCACGCGGCGCTGGTCGCTCCAGTGAAGCTTATTGTATGTAGTGCTAGAGAAGGGCTACCCCCGTCGATTGCTGGCGACAGGAAGACATTGCACCCAGCGAGCAGCTCGTCCAGAGACTCGTATCCGGAAGCTTTCTGGCGGCGACAAACTCGGTTGCTAGTTGACTTGTGCCATTGGTTTCGGCGACGTGGAAGCATACATAGAAGACGGAGGGAGCAAGTAAGAGGAGGAGCTGTTTAGCAAATATTGTAACAATTATGGATGGCTGAGAACGCAATTTGGGGTCAGAACTTTGTTTATAAAGGGTTTGATCAAGGGGTAAACTATTTGCATCTAAGCACCTAATCATACTTAATTTTATGCCGAACGGGAGATCCTTTATTCCTAGTAAGCACGGGGTAATTAAGCGGAGTTTCTTACTGTCAGTTCCAGGCCAAACTTCAAATTCGTTGTTGAATACATAGCAATCGGGTGGTTCTCTGCTAGCCCTAATTGCTCCAGCATTCCAACATAGTTCGCAACTGACCGATCCATGGTTGACCATTGAACATGATCTCCTTGATACCTCTCCAGAGTCCAGTCCAGCGCATTTCCAACGGTCGAGAGCCTTTAACTTTACTCCTCGACCAATGAAAACCATTGATTCCGGAATAATACCATGGTCCTCAACTTAGAATAATTTCCGAGACGTCATCATGCGCCTCCGCTTGCTACCACCCTATATATCGATCTGAAAATGACTCTTCCCTCCGCTATTATTAGTAGAAAAAGTTAAAAACAACATGAACCCCCCATCCGACGCCTGGATCTTCGGCAGCGGCACCGCCGCCCTCGCCTCAGCCCTATACCTCGTCCGCCGCGCCGACTTCGCTCCCCAACAAATCCACATCCTCGACTCCCACCGTTCCCTCAGCGATGCCCTCCACCACCCAGGCGACCCCTCAACCGGATACGACCAGTTCGCAGGCTGTCTCCCCGTCCCGGTCGGGGAACCACTGCAGCAGCTCCTCGCGCTCGTCCCCTCCGTCAGCAACGCGACACAGTCGGTCTTCGACGAGATCCAGACAGCGGAGTTGCGACGGGATTCAGATACCGGGTCCACGGAAGACTCGTACACGCGGTTTCTAGTGCAGCGCGGTGACGCGCTGAGAATTATCCCCACACAATGTTTGAATCTGAATCTGCGACAACGTCTATCTCTATTCCGGCTACTGCTTAAACGAGAGAAGAGTCTCCAGCGGAAACAAATCCGGGATTATCTGCCGCCACAGTTCTTCAAGAGCACATTCTGGGCGATCTGGTCAGCGCAGTTCGGATTCCAGCCGTGGCATAGCGCAAGCGAGTTCCGACGGACGATCCGACAGTACTTGCGTGATTTCCACGGGTTGAATATGCTGAGTTGCTTGGATATCACGGGGCACTATCAATCCGAAGCGACGTTTCTGCCGATGTATCATTTCCTGCGGAGCCGGGGGGTGGACTTCCTGTTTGATGTGCGGGTTAGGGATATCGTTACCGAGGTGAGTCAATGGAAGCAGGTTGTTACGCGGATTGATCTGGTAGAGAATGGATACGAGGTGTGTCGGCCGATTGGGAAGGATGACATTGTGATTGTGACGCTAGGGTCGACGGTGTCGGGTTCTACGACTGGGACGAACGAGGATCCGCCGTCTCAGGCATCGATGCAGGCGAGTGAGGCGCTGGATGAGAATTGGTCGTTGTGGTTGGAGCTCGGGGGGAAGTATGATAGTTTTGGGGATCCGTATAACTTCTGTACGAACAAGACCGAGTCCATGCTGGAGTCGTTTACCGTTACGACGGAGGATCTGGGTTTCTATCAGCATCTTTCCTCGTTGGTGCATTGCCCGCCGCAGACAGGGGCGTTTGTGGCATTGCAGGAGAGTCCGTGGCAGATGAACTTGTGTTTACCGACGCAGCCTGTTTTCTCGGAGCAGCCATCGAATGTTCGTGTCTTCTGGGGGTTTGCGAATTTCCCCGGGAAGAAGGGGAAATACGTTAAGAAGACGATGCTGGGGTGTTCTGGGAGTGAGATCCTGACGGAACTGCTGGGACATTTACATCTGGAGTCGCAGTATCCGATGGGTCGAACGATGACCGTCCCCCGTCTTATGCCACGGATGAGCGCGATACTTCTAGCTCGGGCAATCGGCGACCGACCGGGTGTGATACCACGGGGTATATCAAATCTCGGACTGGTTGGGCAATTCTCTGAGATGTCGCAGTATAGCTGCGTGGATATGAGCTATAGCGTTCGGACGGCGCAGAGGGCAGTGTCGCATTTGACAGGGTCAAAGATCGAACAGGGACGCGAGCTTCATGGATATGGCCTGTCTACTTTTCTCAAGATTTTGTTCTGGAGGTAGTCAGGAGTTAGGGTTGCAGTTGCTTGCTTTGATGATGTACTAACGACTTCATTGATTCTTATCATCCTCTCTCTAAGCCCATCCAGTTCTCTTTGAAGGCCCTGTATGTATTCCACCGCTGCCTCGACTACCTCTGCCTGTATCACTTAGCGATCTGTCACCCACGGAATATGCTGGGGCGTACCCTCGTCCCGGTAGCTTCAATCCCCCGTGCTTCGAGAGTATTTGCCATCAATTCTAATGCAGTTTTCATCCGGTCGCGTTGGTGTTTTTGTGTCTGGGCGTGTTTTTTGCGTTTTAGGTCAGGGACATTGGAGCGGGATATGAGCATGATTTCTGCTAAGTTAGCTGTGGTATGATGAAGAAGGGGGGGTGTAGTAGGTACCCTTCGGGCGGATGTCGATGAGTTTCTTCGAGGCAGTCATTTTGATTTGTTATGGGTTTACTGCGGAGTATTCTTGAGAGATGAGAGATACTATTCAAGTCTTCTAGATTACTACGGAGTATACTAGCTACAACTCCTCCGTATTCTGGAGCGGTCTCCAATCGAGTCAGGCAATGCACCACGTGCCTTGATTTCATATCGAGTGGCCAAGGAGGTGGCCAAGGGAAAATTGCAAGATAAGCAATGTCAAGAAGAGTCAAGATAGTTCAAGAGACGAACAAGCGATGTGGCACTGCTGGGCGCAAAGACGAGAAGGAACGAGAGCGAAGAGCGCCCGCACGTGGGAGGATGTGGATAGGGCATTGGTCTAGACCCCAACGCTTCAAATCCAACCACTCCAGCTTTAAAACCTGCCAAGACGCTGCCAAGACGCTCGGGTCCTTGGCTCGATGAAAGCTTGCCATTGCGACAGTGGCAGACACCCTTCGTGGACCTCCCTATCGAATGGAATCGGTCTGTCAGGGAACGTGGGAGTGTCTTGCGCCCCCCCCTCTCTGACATCCACGATCTCACGACCTTGAGATGTGACATCTGACGTGGGTTATCTCGTAGCATTTGTAGCCAATAGCCAATGCATGTTCGTGCATGTCTCACGATTCTATAGGTTTTCTCGAAGTCTGGTCGTTCAGGGCCCCGTTCATCTCTATCACTGTGCTCAGACACACGTGGGCAGCAGGAGCCTCGACACATAAAAGCGTCCTCCTCCCTGTCTGTCACTCTGTTTTCTGAATTGATCGTCCTCATCAGCCTCTCCCTGCAGTCCCTGCCTATCTCTGTCAAGATGGTGCTCACCGACTACACCTACATCTTTGCTATTGGCACCATCTTTGCCATGCTGGATGCCTACAACAATGGCGCCAGTAAGCTTCTGCCGTCTTTTTTCTTTAGACCATCGCCGTGTACTGACTTGACTTGACTAGACGATGTTGCAAACTCCTGGGCCACCAGTGTCTCCTCCCGCTCCATCTCGTACCGACAGGCGATGGTATTCGGAACTATATTCGAGTTCTTGGGCGCGGTGACGGTCGGTGCTCGTACGGCTGATACTATCAAGAATGGCATCATCCCTTCGGAAGCCTTTGAGGGGAACGCCGGTGTTCAAATGCTGGCCTTTGCTTGTGCCCTTGCTGCTGCTTCATCGTGGGTGATGTGGTGTACCCGTAACTCGACGCACGTCTCGTCCACCTACTCCCTGGTCTCGGCTATTGCAGGTGTCGGCGTTGCCACGGTCGGTGCTTCATCGGTGGAATGGGGCTGGAACGGAGGCCAGGGTCTGGGTGCCATCTTCGCTGGTCTCGGCATGGCTCCTGCAATCTCTGGCTGCTTTGGTGCCATTATCTTCCTCCTCATCAAGGTCGTTGTGCACATGCGCAGTAACCCTGTCCCCTGGGCGGTTTGGACTGCCCCCTTCTGGTTCCTCATCGCTGGTACTGTCTGCTGTCTTTCGATTGTCTACAAGGGCTCTCCCAACCTCGGCCTGAGTAAGAAGTCTCCCGGCTGGGTTGCTGGTGTGACGCTGGGTACCGGTGGTGCCGTGTGCCTCCTGTCCGCGCTCTTCTTCGTTCCCTTTGCCCACGCCCGCGTCGTCAAGAAGGATTCCTCCGTCAAGTGGTGGATGTTCGTCTATGGCCCTCTGCTCTTCAACCGCCCTGCTCCGGCCAACCCGGAGGACGCTGTCGTTCCCAACTACGCCGTCATTCAGGAAGACCCCGACCTCGTCAGCTCCCCGGAGACCCTCGCCGAGGATCCCCTCCCCAAAGCCGCCCAGTCCACCGAGAAGAACGTTGAGGCCCAGCTCGACTACAAGGAACTGATGGCCCGCGGCCAGGAACGCTTCCACGCGAAGCTCCGTCGCGGTCGTGGCCCGTTGGCCTGGGCCATGCGCACCTTGCACAACAACCCCATGGGCTCCGGCGAGGTTTACGAGTGGCACAATGTCAAAATCTTCTTCTCCAAGCGTCTGCCTGCCATGGTCGTCGTCGGCCTTCTCTACGGTCTTCACTACGACATCCACGCCGCCCAGTCCGGTGTCCATGGAACTCCTGAAGGCGCTCGTATGGAACGCGTCTACTCCCATGCGAAGAAGTATCCCAATGAAGTCGAGCACACTTACTCCTTCGTCCAAATCCTGACCGCCTGCACCGCCTCATTTGCTCACGGTGCCAACGATATCGGCAACTCCGTCGGCCCATGGGCCGTCCTCTACTCTGCCTGGACCACCGGCAGAGCCTCCGAGTCCAAGGCTGACGTCCCGGTCTGGCAACTCGCCGTGCTCGCCATCATGATCTCAATTGGCTTGATCACCTACGGCTACAACATCATGAAAGGTAAGCCTCCCATCCCACTTAACGTGATCAATACTAACAAACGCAGTCATGGGCAACAAAATCACCTACCACTCCCCGAGCAGAGGATGTTCCATGGAGCTCGGCGCTGCCATCACTGTCCTGGTTTTCTCGCAGTACAAGCTCCCCGTGTCGACGTCCATGTGTATCACCGGTGCCACTATTGGCGTAGGTCTCGCCAACGGTACGCCCAAGGCTGTGAACTGGCAGCGGGTTGGTCTGTTGGGTCTGGGTTGGATCATGACCATTCCGATTGCTGGGACGCTCGGGGGGTGTCTGATGGGGTTGTTCTTGAATGCGCCTCACTTTGCTTAGGGTCCCTAACCCCCTATAATTATACTACCTCTTGTGTCATATTTCATTTCAAACTTAGTACCATCTAATCGACAGATCAAGACAATGTCAACACCTCCCCCTTCTTGACTTCCACCACTTTATACCCTTCCCCGTCACGAACTTCAACCTCACCATCAAACCCCGTCACCAAAGTAGCCCCCCGGCCCTTAACCCAAGAGACTTTCACCTCCCCACCCCCAACCCTAAACACCCCCTCAAAACACTGCCAACCCCCCCGTCTCGGCTCAAACCGAATCCTCCTATACCCCGGCCCCCCAGGCCTCAACCCAACCACATTCGCAACAACATCATAAATCGGCACCGCACTCCACCCATGACAATCACTCCTCGGCATCGCTGCAGACTCAGCCCACGTCGTCAAATCCATCGCAACCATCTCGTCCCACGGCTGCACAAGCACATCCCGAAGCTTGTCATACAACCCCGTCTGCACTGCGGCTTCAAACACATAAAACGACATCGCATACGACGCCCGTACATATCCCTCCCTACTTCCGGGGGATAACGCCCGACGAAGAATCCGCCTCGCTCGCTCTCCACTCACAGCACCACACAGAACAGCGAAAACCTGTACATGCTGGCTCCGCTCCGTATCGGGACTATCTGGCCCATCCACGAAGAACTCCTCATCTCCTCCATCTCTTCTCAAACAAGACCCAACAAAAGCCTCATTCAGCGCCCCCGCTCGTCCCCGATACTCCTCCGCCATACCCACCCTACCTACAAACTCACACATCTCCGCCGCCTTCCTCAACACATATGCATAAACCAGACTATTATACGCAGCCACACCACCCCGCCGATACGCCATCGGCACAGCAAGATTCTTGAAATCCTTTTCAGGCCCAGGGTCAGACCATTCCTTCGTCCAATCCACAAACGCCCATACATCACCACCACCATTACCACTTCCTGAATCAAACCTCCCCACCATCCCAACTCTAGCATCGACCCGACTCGCAAAATACTCAAGAACCGCATCAACCGCACCAAGAAATTTCCTCAAAAACCCCACATCCCCAAAATACATCCCATGATCATAAAGCATAAGGAACCCAAAACAGTGAAAACACCGGAATACTGACCCCCGGAAACGGCGACGGATAATGCGTCTCAACAAGCCCATCACAGGCGCGCCGACTTGCAGCAAACTCGGCGATACATTTCCTAGCGAGCCGATCATCGCGGGAAATCTGGTAGCTGAAAAGGATTTGGAGCCGCGAGTCCATTGCGAATTGGTTTTGTTCGTAGAAGGGGCAGTCGGCGTAGGTTTCGTGCATGCAGTTGAGGAGGGTTGTTAGGCTGATGGACCATTTTTGGGATTCTAGGGCGGGGAGCGTCTGGAGGGTTGTTGTTATGGGGAGCGGGTAGTGGGTTTTTCGGTGGGTGAGGTGGGTTAGGGTTAGGGGGGTGGAGGCGGTTGAGATGTTGAGGTGGATGTAGCGGAAGGTGCGGAACCAGAAGGGTTCGTAGGATATTTCCTCGGTATCTGAAGACATGGTTAGGGCTGTGTCGAGGGTGTAGAAGTCGTCTGGGCCGATGAGGATGCCTGAAGAGTCGGAGCGGAGGGCTTTATTACGTGCGAAGGGGTTCGGGGTTATTTGGGGTTTCTCAAAACATTCAGCGCAGCGGATACGGATCGTTGAAGCTGCGCCTCCGCGGAAGCGGAATTGGAGGAAGGCTGTTGCTAGTGCTGTGTTCTCGATGATCACACTGGTTGTGGTATGTGGTGCGATTTCAAGAGCGCCGTCGTGCAGGATGAGCTTCCTCCAGTCTAGATCTGGATGGCTTGGCTTGATAATTCCGGAAAACCGACCAGGGGTTTCAGGTAGGAGCGGGATGGAGCGAGGGACGAGTCTCCACGGTTCGAGAATCGGAAGCATGGGGATCTTCATTGAGGATTTGACTGCTATATCCCAACGCGAGTCATCGAAGTCAACACCTATCCAGCCGCGTTCCTCTTTACTCCCGTCGACGTCTTCATTAATCATAAGAAATGCTGGGCCAAGCGCTGGATTCCACTCTTTTGCCGAGAGAACCCTCACTGCCTCGTCCACTTTACACCTCCACCGGGCGTTTGTTGATATACCCTAGTCCAATCAGCCTCACGTCAAGTCTTGATGATGCTGAAAAGGAAAAGAAACATACAACCCCCTCCCCCTCCTCTTCTTCTTCTTCCCCCAAGACAAACCCCGGAATCCCCGCCCTAACCATGCCCATATTCCCCGAGTGAACAGGCGAATACCGCAGCACCCTCGCGGCAATAACATTCCCCCCCTCCCTCACAAACGGCGCAATATCCAGCGTTTCATAGTTCCACTCATTCAGGTAACTCTTGGCCGGGCCAAGGAGGACAGACTCGCCATTGACGTAGAGTCTGTATCGCGTGTCCGCCGAGACCTGAATTGTGAGTTTGGGTGGGATGGAGGCGAGAGTGAATGTTTTGCGGAAGTGCACGAATTGCGCAATGTGTATTGTTTCGGTGTAGGATTTCGCTGGGGTCCAGATCCAGGGGCTGGTTTGGATTGGCATTTTTTTTTTTTACTTTTGACCTGGGGATTGTGTTTTGTTTCTTGTCAAGGTTAGATGGATGAACTGCGTATAAGTAATATAAGGTAAGTTTGGAGGTCATGTCATGCGCAGTCGGATATCCCGAGCTTGGGTTACTGTGGGGTCACGATTCTATGTTCCGGAGTATATTCTGTAATGCTGTAGTATATCTACTGTCGGATATCCCGGATCCAAACAGACGTGGGAACTGACTGAAACCAGATCTGTATCAGATCAGTGTATACCTCAGATTCTTGGCTGATTCATACGTGGAATGTCTAGCGTACTCCACCTCTTATGTCAATGACTCAAGAGTCAATATGGATTGGTAACTAGTGGTTGAGTGAGATCCTATACTAGACGAAGTGGCTATGGAACCCCCCCAGGCACCGCCCACGAACACTCCTCCCCCCCACCCCCCAACCTCTGCGGCGAATTCACCATCCGATCCTGACTATCCTCCAACCCATTCAACCCCAACCCCCCGATAGACCCCTCAATCGGCGCCCCCAATAACTCCAACAACCGATTCAACATCCCAAACTCCATCTTCAGCTTAACGCTCTGCGCAACACAAGTATAAGCAAGCCCCAACCCGCTCGCGCCAATATATATCGACGTCAACATAAACGCATCCAGCACAATGACTGCGCCGATCACAAGGATTAAGTGGATCATGACTTTGCGCCCCGCGCGCCCCTTCACGGCGATTATGGGATTGAGTTGTCGGATGGCTTGGTAGATGTAGATTGCGCAGAGGATGAGTTCCCGGATCACAGTGCCGATGATCATGAATCGTTCGATGAATTGTTCCGGCGCGAGGAACTGTCTATGTCCCGTTGAGAGGCCGATGAGGATAATTGTGAATGGGAGGAGGAGGATACAGGAGGTGATTATGATGGCCCAGAGGACGAAGCGGAGGATGGGGCCTTGGGTGGTGATGAGGTGGAGGCGGGAGTAGAGGACGAGGATTTGAGAGGTGAGGAGGCAGGGGTAGAGGAGGGCGATGCCAAGGCCGGTGACTACTGAGGGGGCTTTTTGGAAGCGGGATAGGATGGTGATGATCATGAAGCCGGCGATGGAGATTGTGCCTGAGAGGATACTCCAGAAGTAGAGGCCTCGCCAGCGTTTGAAGAAGTTGAAGATCCAGATGAGGAGGACGAGGGTGTTGTATGCGGCTATGGCGAGGAAGGAGACGGCGAGATAGGTGGCAACGTCAGGGTCTATGCCTCCAGCCATCTTCTTGAAGGGTGTTGTTGTTGAAGGGAAGATAGACTCGGTGAGATGGGAGAAGGGGGGAGAGGGGGTATAAGGTAGGTATATCGGGTTGCCTAGGGTATACCATTCCGAATGATAGCCACTAAAAGTACCGCTAATAATGGCAGCTGCATGATCGACGTTGACATTCTGCAGTTCACGTTAGGCCATTCCTTTACAAGGTTTTTTAAGCTTTGTGGTTGTTGCATCCAGCGCAATATTGAATACATACTACATACTGTACTTCAATCGTTGTTGTGCGAGGTCTTCATCTCAGCCTCGACATCCATCGAAAACGAGATAGAACAGCCATTGCAGAAGGTAAGACAAACTCATATAGACAGACAGGGGATAGTAAGGAAGCCGTGAATAATCAAAGTTTGAGTGGACTGGATCGAGGCAGGGGTCCCAAGCTCGGACTCGATCTCGAGAACAAAGAAAACCAAGCCGCCAACACAGCCACCTCCTCGTATTGGTTAGTGACAGATAACTCAGGGCCAGGATAGCCTCATCTGATTCTGATCCAAGGTTGCCCCCCCCGAGTGATCCCTGTCAACGTTGATCGGGGAATGAGCTGGCTTTTCCGCACCCCTGTCGTCATTAGGGTTATTGGCCAGTGCCTCAACACCAAGCTCCGATACTGGATTTCCATCCCCCCACGCGTTCTCCAGTCTGTCTCAAAGAAATGCAGTCTGTAACCTTAATCTATGTACAACAAGCCAGTCAAACGCGGCTTATTATTGGCGCGCCGTGACCAGTTGCGAGCTACTTAGCATGTCTGTGTTGGGTTAATAGACTGTTTGGAAGATATGTAAGAATACAGTTACTAACCCTAGCGCATGGATCAAGAGCTCCCAAGCATCACCAGGAATAACCGCCAACTCATCCGGCATAGACCTCGCTTCCCTCTAGTCATAGTACGAGCATCTCTTCCCATGATCTTTGAACTTACACCCAGCACAACACCCCTTGCCAAAACCAGGAATCCCCACCGTATGCCGAAACGTCCCCTTCTTATCCTCCGTACACGGTTTCGCCATCTGCACACCGCGGGTAGCCATCAGGATAGCGTTCACGTATGACAGAAGACCCTTCGTTAACTATCTCATGGTTATGGTCATGGTCATTAGCACATTTCAAAGGTGGGGGGATATCTCAACCAAGTACTAAGGTCTGGCTACAGAAAAAAATAAAATAGAACAAAACTGGAAAGGCCTACCTGCTCCACACTAGTTGAGTCATCACGCATCGTAAACTCATAGCAAGGGTACCGCCACACAGCCTTCTAGTCTTTGGATTTGCAGGGCGCCCGTAGTGCGTTATTGCCTTTTGCTGTGAGGCGGACGGTGACCCAGAGCTGGTTTTTCTCGTCGAGGTATTCGGATACGGGCTCGACGTATTTGTCGTTGAAGGGGGCCGGTTGTGGCTTGTTGGGCTGGATTGTGGTGGGCATGGTGGGAGTGAGGTAGTAAGGTAAGGTGAGGTGAGGGGATTGGAAGGTAGAGAGAGGAGAAGGGGAGAATTTGCTTAGACTAAGGCAGTAAAGACAGATGGTTCTTCTTCTGGATTTTCTCTGTGAATGTAGCATCAATAGAGTTAACAAGCAAATACTGTTAGTATACGACTGAGGCACTGTTGAGATATTACCTTCCACATTCTAATTCTGATGGCTGAAGCGTTACTACATGTAAAGTATCACTTTCAATGCCAGTGACTGTGCTGCAGTTTCTTACTGCACTTCTATACTCAATATGATACAGATTAAAGATCATTACAGAAACATCACATATATCTGGGAAACTAATGAGGCTTAAAGAGAAGCAGCTGCTCCTCTGATTAGAGGAGCAACCTGTTTCCTACTCTGGGCCACATTGGTTTGCACCCATAGCCGTGTCCACAGAGGACTATCCTCGGCAGCACGTAGCGTGTCTTTAATGTCTTGAGCATGATCATCTCCATCATGCGAAGACCAGTCCTTCAAGCCCAACTGTGAGCTCGAATCAGAGACAAAAGCCTGGAGAGCATCCACCCCACGGGCGTTGAGTGCGCAAACAAGCAGCTCCCGAGAGAATTGGCCGTCCTGAGAGCTGAATGCCGTCATGGCAACGACGATGTCTAACTTGCGTTGTGAGGCAAACGTTTTCAGGGAGTCAACAAAAGCCTGTGAGCTACCTGCCTTCCGAACTACCCAGGGAATAGACTTGACCATGGAGCAGATGCCGATTTGCAATGGTAATTGATCTGTCTGTCGCGAGTTCTCCGTCCACTCTTTGTAGTCTCGGTCCAGGATTTCATCTACGGTGAGCAGCTCAAGGCTATTCTGTTTTGTTTCACGGATCTCAGTGTAAAATTTACTGGCATCCCAAGAGTTGGCTGTGGTTGCTTTGGGAAGTAGGAAATCAAAAGCAGCCGTATCAAACTCGGTCACTTTATCTTTGGAAGTGAGATTGGCGGTGTCGATGAGGATCGGTACCATCGCCAGCTTCGCCATCTGCCCTTCGTTCGCAGTTGCACTTTTTGATCTCTCCCAGAGACCCATTTTCTCCAACACGGCAATGACCAGGGAAGAGCATGACCCAGTGGGCTCGACGAAGAGAGGCTGTGTACTAACAATAGAAGGGAGAAACTTTTCATCAGTATGATGATCGATACAGCCTACAACAGTAAAGTCAACTGTCGGCAGGCCGGGTAAGGCTCCTTTTCCTTTTCCTGGCTGATTATCCGACCGTGTCGGTAACGCATTCCAGTCAACAAGAACAGAGTCGGCTTGTATTTGGCTCCCTAAGCATTCCTGCCTCAGCTGGGCTGCAAAGTCCGCCACGGTCAAAAAGTGTTCTTTGAGCATAGAGCTCTCCTCGACATCCGATGTCTCCCCCGCATCATGTTTAGAGAGGTGTAGCGCTTTTGCGAATTCAGGACGCAGTCGTCGTAGCTCGGGACCAGCAGAGACCTTGTCGAGATTGATTACCGGTACATGAGGCCGTGGAAAGTCACACGGTACACGATCGTTCGCGAAATATGAATATACAAGGGCGGAGATGATCGAGTCGAGGTCTGCGGAGGGGTTTCCGATGACGTAAATTGGGGACTCCGCACGCGATAAAGTGCCAGAAACGAAGCGGTGATGAACCTGTAGAGCCGACCTGAGGAATTGAAGCAGAGTGTGCTCCGGAAATGGAGTTCGCATCATCAGTGGCACTATCTTCGATTATTGTAAAGGTTTGTTTCGTGAAAGTCGAAAAGAAAATGAGGGGTCGGATTCCGGAAGAAAGAGACCCCGAAGTGACCTTATCTTCACTGCGCACTCAGGCGTCAGTACTTCTTCGTCTTCTTTATGTCAATAGAAGAATAATGGCACGTCTCACAGCAGCGATCTTGGTGGTCTCGGATACTGCCTCTCAAGATCCATCATCGGACAGAGTAGTTAGCACCCTGGGTGATGTGCTTGCAGCTGAGGGGCAAGACAACTGGGAACAACCGATCACCAAGATAGTGCCAGATGATGTACTTCAAATCCAACGCACCGTCAGTGACTGGGCGGACGGACCCGATCCTGTCAATCTCATCCTCATAAGTGGTGGCACTGGCTTTGCCGTCAAGGACAACACTCCAGAGGCAGTCACCCCGCTCCTCCACCGCCATGCGCCTGGTCTTGTGTATGTACTTTGACCGGTTTCTGTTTTCCCATATCTAATTACCCGTACAGACATGGCATGATTGCCGCTTCATTGAAAGTCACACCTTGTAAGTTCATCCAGGCTTTCTCCGACGCTGCTAACACCTACAGTTGCCATGATGGCCCGGCCCGTTGCCGGAACCAGGAATAAATCACTGGTGATTACGTTACCAGGCTCACCAAAAGGTGCTAAAGAGAACCTTGAAGCCGTTATCAAGCTGCTACCTCATGCATGTACACAAGCGGCTGGTGCTGACTCGAGAACTCTTCATGCTAGCGGTGTCAAGAAGCTTGAGGCTGAAGCAGGGGTGAAGACAGAGGCTCAGGGCCATCATCACCATCACCACCATCACGACCACACCCATTCCCATGGTCATGGCCATGTTGCTCCAAGGGCGCATACATCCCCTTCAGAAAGGCGGTCAAATGACCCTGCTGCGGGAGCCAACCGGCGATATCGCGAGTCGCCGTATCCCATGCTCTCGGTGGACGAAGCACTGAAATTAATCTCGACGCATACACCAGACCCTGAGATAGTCGAGGTTCCCGTGAACATAGACCTAGTCGGATATATTGTTGCGGAAGATGTTTATGCTGCAGAAGCAGTACCAGCATATCTCGCGAGTATTGTCGACGGATATGCCGTGATAGCGCCTGATTTTTCAGACGGCCAAAATACCAAGGGGGTGTTCCCTGTGGCGTCCATCACACACGCCAACGAGGGCGGGACTCTCGCACCGCTTGAACCTGGCACCATCGCCCGAATAACGACCGGTGCTCCTCTCCCTCCTAAAGCGAATGCCGTGGTCATGGTCGAGGATACATTGTTAGCATCCTCAACGCCTGACGGTACGGAAGAAGCAACTGTAGAAATCCTAACAGGCGAGATCAAACCAAATGAAAATGTGCGTCAGCCGGGTAGCGATGTTGCACTAGGATCCAAGATCCTCCAGCAGGGCGACTTGGTCACCTCTGTCGGTGGTGAGATAGGTCTCCTAGCAGCCACCGGAACAAAGACGGTGAAAGTATTCAAAAAGCCTACTGTGGGTGTACTGAGCACAGGCGATGAGCTCGTCGAGCACAACGATCCAAGAACACTTCATGGAGGACAAATCCGGGACTCCAACCGGCCTTCCATCCTCTCCTGCTTAAAGTCTTGGGGAGTTCCAACGGTCGATCTAGGGATCGCCCGTGATACACCTGCAGGCGAGCTAGAACAGAGCCTCCGAGACGCTCTCCGTGGGGTAGGAAAAACCAACACTGGTGTCGATGTGATCATCACCACAGGCGGGGTCTCAATGGGAGAGCTTGACTTGCTAAAGCCTACCATCGAGCGCTCCCTCGGCGGGACAATCCATTTCGGCCGTGTCTCCATGAAACCAGGCAAGCCAACCACATTTGCTACTGTCCCGTTCAAGCCGTCATCATCTGCACAGGGACAGCAAGAGCGCAGCTCCAGACTCATCTTCTCGCTGCCTGGGAACCCGGCCTCGGCGCTTGTCACTCTTAACCTCTTCGTCCTCCCGTCCTTACACAAGTTCATGGGCCTAGGCCAGAAGCCAGCTGCTTTAGGTCTTGCGCCGGCACTCGGACTACCGCTTGTCGCGGTGAAATTGTCACACTCTTTCCCTCTTGACCCAAAACGAACCGAGTACCATCGGGCCATCGTCACAGCGTCTCGAAGAGACGGGCGACTCTATGCAACAAGCACAGGTGCTGAAGGCGTGGGACAGCGAAGTTCACGAGTTGGAAGTCTTGCAAGTGCCAATGCGCTCTTGGTGCTTCAACCTGGGAAGGGATCAATTGCTCAAGGGTCCTTGGTAGAGGCATTGATGATGGGGCCGGTTGTGCAGGGTGACTAGATTCGTTCGCTTGGATATGCTCTATCTAGTACATACATCAACAATTACTCTTGACATTTATCCACGCTCACGCATCCCATCCGTCCAGCCCACTTAGTAGATCGGGGCGTTCTCCTCATACCCCCAGATCAAATCCCCCAAAACTCCCCATTGTCAGGTTTGGTTCACCAACCCTCAGCAGATGCAGTGTTGTCATTCTCCCTTCTCATCATTCCCAGCTGTGGTCGTTTTCAGATCGTGAATGGTGGGCTGGATGCCACGTAATATCATTATCCTTTCCATCAATCTTAAACAGCCTAGCTCTCCTCGGAATCTCCTGCAATAATTGTGTTCAGCAGTATAACTCTCTCGATGGGTTGTCCAACTCATCTTCGACTTCTTGCCGAGCGCTTGCGACACTTCGAACCTAGATGCCCGATCTTATTGCATCTAAAACACCTCCCCTCCCTCTTCCGCAGCTCCTTTTTCGCAACCAAGCTCTAGACATGTTCCCGTGCTAATAACCTCTCAAACCTGATACCAAGGTTTCCCGCCTCTTGCATTGAGCATATCGATGCCGAGCCCGGGTAGCGCTCTATCTCCGAGAGAATTTCCGGATCCAGTGTCTGAAAAAACAATTGAGCCTGAGATGCTCTATGTCTTTCTCGATGACGGACATCAGCCTAAGCTTGTCCGCTGCGAAGTCAGCCATTTTTTTGGCCTCGCTGCTTCATGTTGAGGAAGAGGTACGCTGCTGTCTGCATGCGGTACTCTTCTGGTAAGAGGAACATGTCTTCGATGTTTTTCTTCCATTCTTGGTATTCGATAATAGAGTCCAGATCCATGTTGACTCGATTGATTTCACGGATTGAGCAAGAGTCATGGAAGGACGTGACGTACGTACTGCTACTCCGACTAGGTCGGAGATAACCCCGCGAATGATAACGTGACCATGCTATCTTTCCAGGAAGCTTGTTATTGGTCCGTGAGAGTCTCCTTCCTAGTTAGGATCGTGTGATCAAGCACTGGGTGAGTTCTTGGGTGACTCTATGGCATGGCTTCTACGTTCAATATGTCAAAGATATTCAATATGCCATAGAGAGATGTCATGCCGTGGAGGTCTATAATGACCCCAAACCCTTCGTATTTATTTGTTCTATCCTTAGTGAACCAATCAGAAGCCTTCTTTTTGCTCGGGTGCAAGTCTATCTTAAACCCAGACGACTGTATGAAGTATGGTCCATGGACTAAACTTATTCATAAATAATAGTAGTACTTGCTATACTATATATTTAATGATTGTATATATTAAAGAGAAGTAATACACAGTATAGAGGGAAATTACTGCCTCCAACACCATATGAGAATCAACATGACGAATGCCTCCCAGGGACCCGGCTCGAACTCTTGCACAAGGCCGAGTGGGCAAAATGGCCAGATGGAAAATGCATATTCTAGCTGAGTGGAAAGGTAGGCACGGGCAAGTCAACCTCACCTGGAGGTCTCTAATCAAAATGACCTTTTGAGTAGGTACTGGCTACAGAGAGTAGGGTTTGGAGCGGGAGTGGCAGTGGAACAGGGCGGGATAATTTCCGCGGGGAATGCACTATACTGTTTTGATCCAGATACTGTACTAACCCAAACAGGGACACTAAGCCTAATCTTTATCGCCATGTGACGTGACCTTCGATAACGATAACCAGAGCCTCCCAAAGAAACATCTTGACCTTGCTTTCAACATTCTACCAAACCCCTAACCTTCTACAACATGGCAAGCAAACGTCCCTCGACCCCGCCCCCTCCAACCGCAAATATGGCCTCCACAGGAGCCCCCCAAAGCCAACTAACCCCAGAACAGCTCAAGCGAATCGTACGTATCCAACAACCCGCACCCCCCGCCACTCGCAACTACAGTTACAACTACAACTAACACCAGACACAGGAACTAAACCGCATGAAAGCCAAAGCAATCCGCGAACAGCGCGAAGCCGAACACGCCGCTACAGCATCATCAAATAAGGGCGTCAAGCGATCTTACTCTTCCCTCGCTTCCGAAACACCTGCTACCCTCCGCGACGCAGACAACAATAATGCCTCCGCAGACAAACCCCTCGACGCCATCAAGCCCGCGCGCAATTTCTCCAAATTCGTCGAGTATGACTTTAGCAAGATGACTGATACAAAGGGCGGGTTTCTCACAGAAGAAGACGACCCATTCAATAAAGCATTACACATCCGCGATGGAAAAGATGAGAAGCCGGCGAATATGACACAGAAAGAATGGGAGCGGCAGCAGTTACTGGCCTCATTAAAGCGCGATCGAGCGGGTCCGTTCGAGCCCGGGATTAGTGTGCTCGATGACAAGAGCGAGCAGAAGACGTGTCGGGAGTGTGGGAGTTTGGAGATCGATTGGAAGTGGGAGGGGGAATTGCGGTGTTGCGTTTGTCATTCTTGTAAGGAGAAGTTTCCTGAGAGGTATAGTCTTCTTACGAAGACGGAGGCCAAGGAGGATTATCTTTTGACGGATCGTGAGTTGCTCTCTTTTCACATTCTCAATTATACAATGAGTCATGCTGACCTGTTCTACCTAGCTGAACTCCGCGACGAAGAACTCCTCCCACATATTGAACGACCGAACCCTCACAAATCAACCTGGAACAACATGATGCTATTTCTTCGCTACCAAGTCGAAGAGTATGCCTTTTCCGCGAAGAAATGGGGCTCGCCCGAGGCCCTAGATTCCGAGTTTGAAAAGCGAGAGAACGAGAAAAAACGACGGCGCGAATCCAAGTTCAAGACAAAATTGAATGACCTAAAGAAGCGTACGCGGGTTGAAGCATACCGCCGTAATCGACAGGGGACAGCGGGTGGGACGTTTGGTGATGAAATAGGGAGGGCTGGGAGACATGTACATCAGTGGGGGAGATCGATACAGGATCCGGACACGGGGATAGGGACGAAGAAGTGTGTGGATTGTGGGATGGAGGTTGAGGAGTTGGAGTTTTGAGGTTCAAATTAACGTTTATGAGTTATGATTTCTAGACTACAGCGGTCGTTAATTGAACATTTTGATTATGAGCATATAACTCTGACTATCGGTCCACCCTCACCACCATGTAAATTCCCTTTATCTATCTACAGAACGACCAGATCCTGGACTATCGTAATCAGTTCAACTGATTCTAGCCCTGCGGGGCATTTCCATCTCCAAATCGAGCAAGTCCGGCGGACAACGCTATAGATAATAGATAGATAAGAGATGAGTTGTCCGCCGGAAAACTTAACCTACATACAACCCTTTATAAATATTCCGTATCTACCTCAATGTAATCCAATCCTAAATCCTACCGTAACACTCTTATTCCCATATCCTTGACTTCACAAAACAGGGAAAGAAGCAAAGAAAAAACCCATCAAAATGTCTTCCTCCACCACCATCACCACCACCACCTCCTCCTCCTCCTCCTCAACAGCCACCTTCTTCACCCGCGCAGCAACAAACCTAATGAACACCGGCGTCCCCTACTCCCCAATCGTCATAACAAAAGCCCAAGGCACAACCCTAACCGACTCCACTGGCCGCCAAATCCTCGACTTCACCTCGGGCCAAATGAGTTCCCTTCTAGGCCACAGCCACCCGGAAATCGTCTCGGTGGTGACAAAATCCATCTCGGAACTCGACCACCTCCTCAGCAACATGATCACGGAGCCAGTCGTGAACCTCGCCGAGCGCCTCGCGCGTCTCCTCCCGGATCCATTGCAGAAATCGTTCTTCTTGAACACGGGTTCGGAGACCACAGAGGCCGCGATTAAAATGGCCAAGTGCTATACGGGGCGCTTTGAGATCGTGGCCTTCTCGGCGAGTTATCATGGGTTGACGTCTGGGTCTGGGGCTGCGACGTACTCAGCCGGACGAAGGGGCGGGGGACCTGTGGTTCCTGGGCAGATCGCCTTCCCTGCGCCGTATGCGTATCGGTCTCCATTTCGGGATAGCCAGGGGGGCTATGACTGGGAGACGGAGATGGAGTATGCATGGGGGATGGTTGATCGGCAGAGTGTGGGATCGTTGGCGGCGTTTATCCTGGAGCCGATATTGTCTACTGGGGGTATATTGGAACTCCCTGAAGGGTATCTAGCGAAGTTGAGTGAAGAGTGCAAGAAGCGGGGAATGTTGATGATATTTGACGAGGCGCAGACCGGGGTTGGGAGGACGGGGGATATGTTTGCCTTTGAGCGGGACGGAGTAGTTCCTGATATTCTGGCGTTGTCGAAGACGCTGGGGTGTGGATTACCGCTGGGGTCTGTGAGTACGACGGCGGAGATTGAGCGCGGGTGTCGGGAGGTTGGGTTTCTGTGGTTGACGACGCACTTGAATGACCCGTTGACTGCGGCGGTGGGGGATAAAGTGCTGGAGATTGTGGAGCGGGATGGAATCTGTGCGAGGGCGAGGGAACGGGGGGAACAGCTGAGGGCCGGGTTGGTTCGGCTGCAGGAGAAGTATTGGTGTATTGGGGATGTTCGGGGCCGGGGGCTTCTGCAGGGGATTGAGATTATCTCGAATCCTGAAACGAAGGCTCCGGGGCCGGATATCGGTCAGGCTGTGTCGGATCGAGCGATGGAGCTGGGGCTGTCGTGTAATATTGTCAATCTTCCTGGCATGGGGGGTGTTTTCCGGTTGGCGCCGCCAGTCACGGTCACGGCAGACGAGATTGAGCAAGGGCTGCAGATTCTGGATGCTGCGTTCGGGGAGATTGTAGGAACGGAGTTTAGTACATAATTGAGGAGCAAATTATACTCTTTTCACTGATGTGATAGTTAGCAGGCGGCTGAAAATGGCTACTTCGGCGGCTGTTTTACAAGTCTTTCTAACCAGTATCTGTCTTGGTATTTATAAATCAATTTTCATGGCCCCAGGCTTTTCTCTACACAGGACCATGATTTTTTGTTTCTGACACTAGCTTAACTTGTTATATCCTTAGTATTCTTAGTCTCTCTCCTATCTAGATACCTGTACTCTGGGAGGGAAGCTAAAAATAGCTTCTTTTTTAGTTATTATATTCTCTCTAGTTCCAAGTCTTATAATGCTAATTCATTTCTTTCTATAGTAACTTAGATAAGGTGAGATTTACCATCAACAATCAGCGTTGCTGCCTGTTGACATTCTTAGGTAGTCCCATCCAATTCTGCTGTGATAAATCTAGCAGGTAATCAAGAGACACAAGTTCGCCTGAGCTCAAATCATGAAGACCTATGCCGCTGTGATATTGGCTCAGATAACTACAAGAAAGTAACCCAAAATTTATTACAGCTTTGTCGGGTCTAGATGATGAGAGAAGTACTGCTGTATCGCCTTCAAGCTCAAGTTTCTTACTCTTCAGCTCGCCGCAGGTTCGGCTAGAAAGTGAGTGGTCCTTTGGCAAGTTGCTTATTTCTTATGAAATGGTATAAGAAACCTTGGCCACTTCCCTTCCTGCAGGATTTCTTTGTTTGCTCTTAAATCCGCGCCCTACCTTACTTTCACAACCTGTTGGAATGAGTGTTGTAATTATATGAGATGAATGATGCTCTGTTCCCTCTATAGTTGTACATATCTCATCATATATATACGCTCCTTCGTATATAGATTTCCGAGATTCATAAACTGTGGATGGAAAAAGGTTTCCTAGTGCATTGACACACCCCCTCAGGTTCTGATCATCGATCAGAGCCTGAACTTGAAGCTATTCCCAAGTTTCATGCTTCAATATTCATCCTCATCAATTTCTTCAACTTCTCGATGTGTTCATCTGTCTGGTTCCCATGCCTTTAATTGGACACGTCCACCAATCTAAGTGTTCAACAAATGGTTCGAATTTCTGCCGTGGAAGTGCTTTGGTTAGGCCATCTGCCAACATCTTGTTCGTGGCGCAATATTCAACTTGATTCCTTCCTGTTCTTGCCTCTTGTATCAGCCAGTGGTTATGGATATCCACATGTCGAAACTTGTCTGGAGTCGATTGATATCCTCATTGACCGGCCGAATCGTTTGCTTGTTGTCACATAGGATATAGATATGATGGTCATCCAGGTGAATCTGTAGGTCCTTCAGAAGCCTCTCCATAAACATTCCTTCCCTTGATGCTTGGGATAATGCTAATAGCTCTGCTTCTGCTGTTGATATTGTCACGGTTGCCTACTTGTTTGCTCACCATCTCACAGTTCCTCCAAATAATTGAATAATATATCCCTGTGAGCTCTTCGGGTCCTGATTGCCACAAAGGATGCATCACTGTATATGATGTAGTTATCTCCACCCCCGAGCTGCAGAGCTAGGTATCGAGTTTACTCTAAATACTGAAGCACTTGATCTGCTGCCTTATGGTGTTCTGGAATCGGATTCGTGAGGTATTGGGATAGCTCTGATATTGCAAATGCTATATCTGGGCGTGTGACAATTGCTGTATACATCAAAGATCCAATCTTTCTCTGATACTTGCAGATGTTTTTGAGATTTGCTGTTCCTGTATAGAGATACAAGCCACCTGATACCACTGGAATATTATCTGATGGCTGAGACTCTGAAAGATTAGCAACCTTCTCTATATAGGAGGATTGACTTAGCCAGTGCAGGTGATGCTTTTGATCCTAAATAATTTCTATTCCAAGGAACCATTGCAATTCACCGCCTCCAGTCATTTTCAACTGGTTTTGAAGCTTCTTGACAGTCTCTTGCATAGCCTTGGTGCTCTACTTTCTATATGCGAGGTCAATATCATCCACATAGAAGAAGATCAGGACATCCCCTCTTGCCATGCAGCGAGGTTCATGTGGGATAGGTTGGTATTCTATGTCTTGAAGACACTTTTTGAGTAATCTTTGCTATAGAAGTGGTGATTGTTTCAATCCAAAGAGGGCTTTTTTCAGCGTTAGCACTCTTCCAGGTTCTCTATAACCTGGGGCATTTGTATAAAAGTATTCTCATCCACATCTGTATTGACAAAGGCGTTCGTGATATCATATTGGATGATTTCTAGGTCAAATCAGGCTGCAATTAATTCAAAACTCTGAATCATTGCACTGCTAGTGTTGCAGCATATAGGCCGTCTGTACGATCCTTTTACTGGTCTCCGCGGACAACTAGTCGTGCCTTGCATTTCAAGAATCTCCCATGCTTGTCGAATTTATACACACAGACCCATTTGCAATCAAGGATTTGCTTGCCCTTGCATATAGGATCAGAGCCCATGATCTCTTGCCAGGTTTGCATATCTCTATGACCTTTGAGATGGTCCGAGTCATGTATTATAGTCTCTCATCAATTTTTCGCGGACATGACCAAAAGGTTCGAAGACTCTGCTTATCTCTTCCATAGCGTTCGGCCCATCAACAATTGCATAATGATAAGCTCACAACAAAGATAGGAACCGAAGCCAGGGACTTCGTTGTTCAAACTAAACCACCATCGTCCCGAAAGACGATTGGATCAGTTCTAATGTTTCCCTGGATAATTCCTGCTTATAAGGGTCCCGCAAACTGGGAAGCTCGGACCCCTACCTAGGAATTAGGATCATCGCGGGTCCATCTCTTCATTGGCTTCTCTTCTGTTTCTTCCCAAATACCATTTCTCAAACATCAGCAAGATGCCGCCGGCACTGGACCACCTCCCCCCTGAGATTCTACATATGATACTGGCTCATTTGGGCATTGAGTGCCGCGACACAGACAAATTAGAACTGCTAGATGCCCACTTTCGCTATTCTCAACAGAAGCGCGACCAGCCATCTTGGTACTCCTTAAAACTACAGCCGCTTCTCTCCTTTTGTCTGGTCTCCAAGCGCTTGTGCAACGCCATTCAACCTATTTTATACCGTGAATTTATGCTTGGGTATGGCGACTCGTGGCACTCAGAGCTTTATACATGGGACGGCCGGCTTCTTTCGTTCTTGCGAACAGTCGCTCGGCGACGAGACCTGGCTGGGTTCGTGAAGAGGATTCATATACTGCCGCATCTGCTCCAAGCTTCTCGCGGGGCCTTGGAAAAGGAGGAGAGAGACCGTCAGAAGATGTTAAAAGAACGGAGGACCCGGGGTCGGACGCCGGATGAGGAGGTTCTGATTCCCCCTGACGTTGATACTTGCTACTGGCCTACCGTTTCTGAGCAGCCACAGCCAGAATTGAGGCAGTCCATTTTGGAAGAGGAGGCTCGTGACACTCTCCGCGAGGTTGCCGTTGCATTAAGAATCAAAAAGCCCGAGCGACTATCAACAAAAGACTTAATTACTCTTTTGATTGCGGCACTACCAAGGTTAGAACATTGCAGCCTTTTCTTTTGGTCCAAATTCATACATGATTGCTGTTCACTCTGCAACCCTATCGGCCGCCGGAATCTCACAACAACCTGGACGAGTTCCACAGTAGGTTTTTCATGCATCGTTGGACGGATGACTCCCAGCTCCTAGTCCAAATTCTCCCTTCCGGCGTTAACTCCCTACACCTTGCTGGGCGTATTGGCGAGGACCTTCCGCGGCTGGAAAAGGGTCTGCTTGGTCTTGGCGAGGCTGCTGTCAAAGGACAATTCCAAAACCTGAAGGAGGTGAGATGGGACATAAAAGCCAAACTGGATGCGGAAGACGCTGTGAGGTCTCTGCTTGCCGACGCCGGGGTCGACTTTGCATACGACAGCTGACCAGAAACCAGGTTGTCGTTCTACCAGGGGGACTCTATACCACCAGCGAATTTTGAGAATCCATATTACTCACTGCCGGACAGTGATGACTTTGAGGAACTCTAATGTTTAGCCATCTCAATGACGCTCCGAATATGATTTGAATTTCAATGAGTAAATAGCATTGAGCGAATACCACTATTCAAGGTATATATTCACCGCAAACATCAGTCACTTTTTTTTGGCAAGGACCACTGTATCAATCTTTGCTCTTCCAGACATTCGACTAATTTAGCCCATTGCAATTACCGCGCTTTCCTCGAGCCAGAGCATGAAAAGCTGCTTACTTGCGCGCTGCGGGTTTGAACATGTTGATCTGCTAGAAGTCCTAACTGGACATACATTAAAGAGGCTGTATCGTGGCCATACACTTGAAAAACTATTTAGGGATTAATCCGCCTAGATATCCCTATTGGCAGGTCTGTACTTGAACCGATGCACTACATTGGTGTACATTGCTGGACAAAAGAAGGTTTTGTCAGTCGATCATTCTTTTTGCAGCAGCACACGCTGTGCCTTCAAACTCCACGGCCCATGCACACCTCCATGCCCGGACTTCTCATGCCCGGACTTCTCACGCCCGGGACCTCGTGGCCCGCGACACAAAGTACTGCGAGAAGAGGACGGTCGTCTCCGGCGACACAAAGCCTGCGGGATCACCCTCGACAAGTTCTACGAGTACAACTCCAAGGACACCTGCAGTAACCTCTAGATTGACTCAAAGGTCTGCTGCACAACTGGTTCACTAAAGCCGCAACCGTACGATAACGGCACTTGCTATACATACACGACCCAGTCCGACGACACTTGCTGCGCCATTGGCCTGACCTGGAGCATAACAGCCGACGACCTAGCGGATTTCAACGACGGCACAACCTGGGGCTGGAGCGGCTGCGACAATATCTCTGCCGGGCAGAACATCTGCCGTAACAAATGTAACCCTCCCATGCCGGCTGTTCTCCCGAACGCTCTTTGCGGGCCGCAAGTCCCAAATACAACCTTACGACGGGCCCATCGAGGACGCGCAGGATTTGGCTTCGCTGAACCCGTGCCCCCTTAACTCGTGCTGCAATATCTGGGGCCAGCGCGGTATCGATTCTACCTTCTGTACGGAGTCCAAAGGGCGCACGGGGAATCCTGGCACGTCGGAGCCTGGGATCTTCGGGTGGGTCCCGAACTGTGGTGCGGATATTGTGAATAATGATGAAGGGCCTGAGGAGTATCAGCGCGATGGGTATTACGAGACTTATAACTGGGACCGCGAGTGTCTGCATATGCGTGCTGAGTGGTCGAACAAGCTGGACTACACGCATATGCACTGGGCATTTGCATCGGTGGGTGAGGATCTGTCGGTATACGTCAATGATACCCATAATCAATGGGATGGATTCATGGGGTTGAAGGACGTCAAGAAGATTGTGTCCTTTGGCGGGTGGGGGTTCTCGACCGAGCAGTCTACCTACGATATTCTTCGTAGGGCTATGGACCCTGAGCATCGCGACCTGTTTGTTAAGAATCTGGTTGCATTCGCGGAGGAGTCTGGCGTAGATGGGATTGATATGGACTGGGAGTATCCGGGGGTGAGTATTCCTTATTTATTCTTTTTCGGTGACCATCTCTAAATGCCTAAAGGCCCCTGATATCCCTGGTATCCCGCCCGGTCTGAAATCAGACACGCCAAACTATCTTGCCACGCTGAAAGCCCTACGCGAGGAGCTGCCAGACAAGTACTGTACTCCATTTCCATTGCGGCCCCGGCTTCATATTGGTACCTCAAGGCGTTTCCGATTAGTGAGATAGCGGAGGTTGTTGACTATATTGTGTACATGGCTTACGACCTTCACAGTACGCTTCCTTTCCTTTTCAACATCTCGGCTGTAGCACTAACAAGAGTTCTTTTCTGATGACTAGGCCAGTGGGATTACGGCAACTCGTTCTTGCAATCCAGCTGCGGCAAAGTAGGTGGTAGGAGTGCCTGGATAGCAAGTTCAGTCATCTAATATAGCAAGATTATGTAGGAAGAAAGGAAAGTCCTACTGTTATATGTATCTACTGGCAAACTGTCGACACTCCTTACTAGATTGACAAGTAAGCCAAGAATCCATTGAAACTGGATAGGTTGTCGCGTGCTGAAGACTCTGAAGTTTGGCTTGCAGGTTTTATGCACCTCCCTCAGGGTTTCCAGCGAGGTGATCGTATCCGGATGTCGCGACCCCAAGGCTTCGTGTCGCAGGATATAGATTTTCTCGTAAGTTGTCTGCGCCTCGTCAAACTTGTGCTGTTTGCGATATCTCGCGGCAAGATTTTCCATGGCGTCAATTGTGGCCGGGTGTTTATTACCAAGTGTTTCTTGTCGCAGATCCAACACTTTTATGTCCACGTATTCTAGCTCATCATACTTCTCCTGTTCACGATATGTTGCGGCGAGGTTCTCCAGGGCTTCAATTGTTTCCAGGTGCTTGTCTCCAAGCATCTGTTGCCTTAGCTTGATGACTTCTCTCCCAACAATCTCTGCCCGGTCATACATTTTTTTGCTCACGATAGATAATAGCAAGATCTGCCTTGGCATTTATTGCACTCTGCCTCGAATGGTCAAGGTCCTTGATACTGGTCACACTGTTTTGTTGTCTTCCGTCACCTCAGTTTGGCCTAGGTTTGCTACGAGTGAATATCCAGATTCCTGTTGTTGCTGTGGTGAAGGAAGAGAAGGAATTGACAATGAATGAGGCCTTGACTCCGTCATCAGTGGGAAATGCGGCAGGTATGGCTGCAGTGGACTGGCGCTGTCATATGTGTTTGACCAGGCGTTAGATGGCGGCATGCCCCAAGTAGTCGAGCTTGTACAACGGATACTACTTCATCATGTGAGAAAGAGGGCACAGGGGTGCATACGCACTTACCTGTCAGGGATATTTGACTGTTCAGAGAGCCATTCATGGGCGAGAACGTGCTCAATGGCCAAGCGTCGCTCAGGGAGGTCTGCCATTGTACCAAGTACAAAGTTCATGCAGAAGCCACTTGAATTGCGCAATGGGCGAATGGGAAACTTGGCCCTGTGGTCTCGCGCATAGTCCAACAGGTGTTTGATGGTTTGAAAGGGGGTAGAGCATGTTCGCAAGCAAAACGCGACGGCCCCAAGTGCCCATACATCAACAGCTGCAGTATATGGGTCCAACGAGTCGTCATATAATTCCGGTGCCATATAGCCCGGAGTCCCAATATAGTGTGTTCCAAGAATTCCATCGCGAGATAAAAATGCTCAGGGTCGTCAAACCAGCCGATGAGTTGAACGAAGTGCTGCTTGTACTGGTCATGTTTAGTAAAATGAGACATTGCTTTGTGACTGCGGCATCCACCTCTGCAACTTGAGCATCAGAAAATGTGACAAGGGCATCGAGCTCTCGCCTCGACATTTCTAGGAACCTCGACTGTCGCTTGTGGAGATGTTTTACGACGCGGACTGCATTCTCTGAAGGACCGGAGACGCATGTCTCCTGCCAGACATCGCCAAAGGAACCATGGCCGAGGTGCTTCACAGGGCGTCAACACTCGTCGCCCGATAATCGCTGGTGATATCGATGGGCGTGGTCATCGTAGGTTGTTTCCAACTTCCACCCCCGCAGGGGGCTGTTCGTGAAGGGATCCATGGCTCTCTGGGAGTTTTTGTAAGACAGTCAACAGCAGTGACATCTAGAAATTGGCCCCGGTGCGGGGTCAAATCTCATTGCCAAGTATGAGGCAAGGCCCTCAGCAAGAATGGTCATTGGTTGATGCCAGGGACAGCTGCAGGATTCAGCATGGATGACAGTTGGCTGCCCCCGAGGTCACCGGGAGGAGAATAGAGCCTGGGAGCGGGTGGATCTGGAGTCATGAAGCGCTTTCTCTTGTCAAAGTGCTAGAGTATCCCACCACCTGATTTCTAGTGAATGGGTCCCTGTAATCCACCTCCTGCTGCGACCAGGAGCGCGTTGCCAACCCATTCCATTCCTAGCGGCTTGCATAACAAACGCCCTACCACCAACGAAGACGCCTATTGCAGCTTTGCAGAATACCACCCCACTCACCGTTGCTAAAGCCACGTCGCAAGATGGGCCTGAAGTCGAGCTGAGAGGGGTGAAGATACGACTCAGGAGGAAATATGTCCGAGGACTTTAATAAGTTGGTTAGAAGACAGACGCTGAGAACCCTAGTGCAAGAATTCTACCATAGAGATCTGAATTGCAGGGATTACTTCTACCAAATCCAATGTATGTTCAAGAAGGTACGGATGTCATTTCAGTATTGCAAGTAAGTTTATTATGAAGTACAGGATAAAAACTATGCCAGCGCAAGGGCCGAAACCGGGGAAGTAACTATGCCGATAATACCGACGACCATTTCTGGTTTTTCTCAGCATGCGGCTCTTGTAAAGGATTCTCCGGGGCGGGTGAACTACGATAATGAGAGAACTGGCAAGCCCCGTGAACAATATATCCTTCGGAAACGTTGACCGAACTTAACCCCGAGATCTTCAGCCGAGTTACGGCCTCGAATTAGCAATTATGTCATAGCTATGATAATTAGTCTATGTAGGTAGCTAGGGAGTATGCGTAGTTGAGTCCATATGCACGGCTCACCTTCTATTACACAAGACATATTCAGCAAATTACGAATTTCCCGTGTGGTTGAGATCAGCCAGTGGCAGAGTCCAAACCCTCATATTGTCAGCATCTTCTGGCGCCAGGTAGCAAGTCCGGTTTCACCCTTTTGGGTCCCTAGTAGGAAGAGTACGATGTCAGAGGGAGGCCCCCGGCAGGGCGAGGGAGGGGCCCGTCTCTTGCCAATTCGGCAGAAGACGAAGATATACTAAGCTTTTGAGGCGTTGTCTGGATAACAGGCTCCATCAACTGAGAAATTCGTACGAAGGTTTCATCCTGAAGGTGGGATAGTCGTGGGGGTTCTCTCCGTTGTAGGGTTTCACATCTGGGTGAGTCGGACGGGGTCGTGTAGCAGCAGGGACTACAGCAGGCTCTGCTTGTAGGCGCTGGATCTCGGCAGTTTGTTTTGCGATCTGGGTACGTAGCTGTTGCAGTTCCCACCACATAGCGGTAATGCTATTCCCTTGACCTTCCATTCTGTTGTGCAGTAGGGCTCCTAACTACTTCCAATCCAACCTGTTTTTTTTTTTGTTTTTTTTAGTGAACAAACCCTAATGTACCATAGTTGATCACCTGCCACCTGATACTGCCTGCTGCTTGATTTCAACCTCACTGAATTATGGAAAATCTTAGATTTTTTTTATAGAGATACTAGAGTATATTTATAATCTATAGTTATCTAATTAATTATATTATCTTATATTATTACTATACTTTCTAACTAGAAAGAAAATACTAATCAATTAAAGTAGATAGTATTGGTATTAGAGTAATCTCTCTGAGTTCTGTGCATGTTAGGGCTTCAGGATTGAGAGGTCATTGGTCACATGCTGACTGTGACAGACTGACAACCTCAACAGTAGGCAGCGCCTTACAATAATGAATCATATAGCTAGCCTCGAAGACTTACCACTTGTATATTTCATTGGATAGAAAGAGATAAGATAGGCACGTACACCATCTGTGCCCATAACCAGTAAGATTGGAAGATCAGACTACAAGCGCCTAGCATAACCGAGCAAGGATGAAGACTACCAAAAGGACGCAGCGAGAACAAGGTATCGAGAAAACGAAATACGTGAATCGTCAAGATAATGGGATTCTCATAACAAGGGCGAGAGGAAGATTGAAGGCTAACCCCCCCTTTGGGTATTGGAAGGTTCCTCTGTCGATGCCGAGCCAGTGCCCGCGGAAATCAGAGTCGGTGCCAGTCGTCGCTTCTTTGGTTGCTGAGCCGGACCTTGACTCTCCTCCTTTTCTGACTCGCTCCGCTTGCCGAGAACAGTACTGCCAGCGTTGCTAATCTCGCTATGAGAGACAGTCGGCAACGGCGTCTCAGGTGGCGTAGTGAGTGGCAGGGTAGCCGGAGGCAGGGCCGAGTTCGTCGCGGTCACAAGCGGTACGGACCCGAGAGTGGGTGTGGGATTGTTGACAACCTCTGCTTGTTGTGAAGCACGCTGTGTCGTAATTGATGATACTGAATTGGACCGCGCAGGACTTGGGGGCGGTGGTGGGACGCTATGCGGTCCAGGGACCACGATGGTCGGGTTTGTAGGAGTCTGCAGAGCGGATGATGGTGCAGCAGATGTGCCTGATGTTGATATGGGAGCGGTGCACGGTTGGCCTAATTCGCCTGGCGCAAAAGACAGGGTCGAGCAGAAGCCATCGGACGAGCTCATAATGAGAGTCAACCCATCGTTCGACCTGCTATTATTAGAACACATCTTGGCGTGATTCAGAGATACGTACCATGTCAAATCTGTGAATGTGGCAAAATGCAAGTTGCTAACCACACAGAGAGGCGCCTGTTGCTGGGTGTCGTAAACCATAACCGCATCTTGGGTGGCTACGGCATACACTACCCGATACGGCAGTGAGAAAACAGGGGGCGGGAGAGGCTCTCCCTCGGGAGGTTTGGTGGTTGCGCCACTCTTGTTGCTACCAGTGCTAGGTGTTGATGACGGAGCTTCTTTAGCGGAACCATAATTTGTAGCATTTACCACCGCGTCGATCGAAGCGGATCCGTCCTCCCCGGGCGATGTGTCCAGGGTGATATACTGGCAAGGCTCCGGCGCCTGTCGTAGGGTGTAAAAGATGGGAGAGCATTTTACTGCGACGGAAGGCTTTTTATGGCCAGGAAGATGAGAGATCGGGGGTTTGTTGAAACCTGCGCGAGTATATATGTAAACCGTGTTGGTGATGTCGTCCACCGTCTTTCCAGGGTCTGTCGTGGAGACCTGCGATGTTTTGTACTGGCCTGCAGGTGTAAAAAGCATACTTCCGTCCGGGGCAAACGTCAGTCGTCGGAAGAAGGATGTAAATGTTTCGTTGGCGTAGATGTTTGCATTCCTGACTCCCAACCCGCCTAAGAGGCCCGGAGAAATCATGTCTATGGGCTTGACTGCAGGTAAGGGTAGAGATGGCGCTGGCGATGCAGAGCGGCGGATGTTTGGTGAGGAGCTGAAGGAGGACCGTCGGCTGTGCGTCATTGGAGGAGGATCCATTGGCAAATGTGAGGTCATCGGCGTTCCTGGAGTCGAAGGAACAGGTGAAGCGACGGCCACGGAGTTACTAGTGGCCGGTTGAGATCGGATAGAATGATCTGGGGGTCCAGGGCTGCTGCGCGAAATCCGCCTCGCCGGGAGATCCATCTTGAGGAACTTTCCATGGGAGGTGAGGGTGAATTGACCATCTTTGGTCTTCAGGCTGTATATGTGGACGGACCGATCGGATGATTGGGTCGCAACAAATTCATTGAGAGGATCCCAGGCTACTCCTTGAACATAGTGCGAATGCTCTGCGATCTGCCGCACCATTTGGCCTAGTTGAATCCATAATCAGCATGATGCCGGTACTCAGCATGTGAATGTAGCCCGAGAGAAGCCTACCAGTTTGTGCATTGTAAATTCGGGCAATGTTGTCCATGCTCCCGGTAATTATGAAAACTCCGTCTGGAGACCACGCGAGGTCATAAATCTCGGCACCGGAGGACCGACACATATGCTTCACACGCCATGTTTCCTTGTCGTCCGACCGGTCTTCTCCGAGTCCTGGTTGGGTTTGCAGTTCTGACGGCACCCAGAGCAGCACATTTCCATCGTCTCCGGCTGATGCCAGCATCTCACCTAGCGAATATTAGTGAGGGAGAACAGGGAGGAAGCCGAGTAGCGAACCCTTCGGGCTGAAACGGACAACGTTGACAGCTTGTGTATGCTTCAACAAGGTGCTCAGGTAAGACACCTTTCGTTCCTGACCAACAGTTTCCACCTTCCACAACTATATTTTCTCAAAAGTCAGATAGCGGCAGGCGATAGAAAGAGGTTCATCGGGGAAAGGAGGAGCGAACGCACGCGGACATTGTTATCACTGAAGAAGAAGGATATTAGCCAGGAACAACGCAGGAGGGGGGAGAAGGAATCAAGAGACCTACTTCCCAGCTGTGGCCAGGCGACCCCTACCATTGGGATCGAAATGGACCGAATAGATGGGGGCATTGTCATTGTGCCACGCGATGAGCAATGGAGTGGCTTTCATGATGAGGACACGGCCCCCGGGTGACCAGTGTATTTCTAGGGAGGTGGGAAAGAAATTATTGAGATGGAAGTGGGTGTGGGTGAGTGTGGGTGAGTGCTGTGGTATGACTGGGTTTTGGAAGGGAGTTGCAGTTGTCGGAGCTCAAGGACGGACAAGCAGAGATCGAGGTGTCGTCGGGAAGATCAGCGGGCGGAAGAAAAGAAGCACAAGCACGCGTAGGGAGATAAAGAAGTGAGCAGAAAGGTAGACGAGGACTGGAGAGGAAGCCTGCAAGTAGTGATGTCGAGACAAAGAACTGGGATTGATCATCTCAGCCTTGAAGTTGAAGCCGAAGCTCAGATCGTGTCGGTTTGGCGTCGTTGAACGCGCGACGTCAATTCGCCAATCAAAATGAATTCCGGGATTTGTCTCTCACCCAATCCAATCACCTTCTTTCTAATCCATCTCAACACTGCATGACATCCATCTCTACCAATCTATTGCTCTCGAATGCCATCGTGCTATTGATTTGCTTTCCTGAGGTTGTATTTACTTCAACCACTGAACAAGTAGGAGACACCGGGACTCAAAGTTTGAGCTATCAGTCTCAAAAGTGAAATGATATATAACACCGGATAATCTCCCTTCTTCCTGCGTTAGTACAATATCTCTGTTGGTCCTCACTTAGTCACAAGCATCATGCCACCAGCATTTGAACAAACTTCTGTTTACAAGGAATTTAGCATGGCTGTTCTGGAGATACGCCCCGGAGTGCATGCATAGACCATAGGACTATCTACCTGCAGTGGTGCTAGCAAGAACAGGGAGTTCAAAGTACATCCTTGATTCCGAAATGCTTCAAGGGGATAGGCTGATCAGACAAGAGCAAAAGTTAGTGCAACACAGACCTTAGTTTCAGTTCGCTGACATTAGCTTCAAAGAAGCTCCAACCCTTGCCTAAGAGAGGGATTCAAGTATAGAGCTTTAACAAAACCTGAAGAATACAAATCATCTGCCTTCACGCGTTGAGAAAGAATGATGAGATTCGTAGAAGACATCCTTCCCGTCTCCGCGAGGTCAATCGAATCCAGTATGCATCGATCTCAACACGCTCATTGTGCAATAGTCCTCCTGCCCATAAAAACAGGACTGAGCAGAGGCCACTTGCGGCGTGCAGTCAATGGCAAAGCCTCGGCCGTTCTAAAATACGGGAACAAATCGCGGAGAATTGGAGATTGGGTCTAGGAATTCCCCATGGAGCAGGGTATCAGATATCTTGCAGAGAACCCAAGTCCCTGGATATAGGGCGGTGTTTGACATGAGACACAAGCGGCAACACAACATGTCTGACGAAGTCTAGATGCAGTCGAAAACACGAAGAATGAAGCTAACCCGGAGCTTATCCTGAAAAAGTCAAGAGGTGAGATGCCGCGTTGACTCTGTCAGATCTGTCAGGCACTGAGGCTAACGAACAGCCTCTTTCTTAGCTCGTACAGGTGAGTAGATAGTCCAATCAGCATGACGATATTGGAGTCGACACGTAAGGTTTTCTCCATCGGTTCGAGTACTCACTAATCCTACTCAGGACTCCAGAGTAGGAGCCTGATATTGTCGACTGTTATCGAAGACAAAGGCTGAATTTTGAATGATGTATACGAGAAAGGGGCTTGTCTGGATCGCGGTCTGGCCCAAGCAAAGACCGGGGATGAGACGGGGATGAAGCGAGAGGAAGGGGTCCAATTCGAGGAATCCGTGATACCTACGGCGCAAAGGAGACTAGCGGGATGGGTCCCAGAGACAGCTCTAGCCAGATCTTATTCAATGCCAAGACGGACGCTTGCGCGTCTCCGCCACATCATTCCTCTTGGAAGATGAAGAGATTGTCATGCTCAACGTCATGTTGAGGAACCTGTATTATTGCAGAGTATGGAGTTATTTCATGCCTCCTGGGAGTAGATTCTCGATGCATTTATACCAACTTGCAGTCTTGCACACTTGCACACCAGGAAAAATCCCAACTGGTAGAGTGGAGATGCATATTAATGGACTGCACTGCCGCGTGTCCTCACCAGAACCTCCTCCAAAGTAGGTACGTACGGAGTAGATACATACTCCGTACAGTATGCACTTTGATAGTCTGCTGGGTTCTCGACTTGGGAACCAAGATGAAAACTATTGCTCAACAAACCCCGAGTTGGATTGATCGCCATGGTCATTCTCATCAACCACACCACATGACATTCTCCTCTGTCATTCTCCTCCGTCTCCCAAGTCCCTTGAAGTCCTACCTCACCTGTCATGTTCGCAACATTGAACTCGTAAAATTGTGGGCTACTAGCCATGGAAATATCTCGGGAGTAATTCCGAGTAAGCCCTCTTCGTGGAGTCTCAAGAGTCAAGAGTCAACCCCAAGTCTCAACAAATTCGGCCGGGATTCGTCATCTGGTGGGCAGGTAGGCAAAAGCAAGTCTCCACTGACAGGCAGTTTATTTCCATTCTTGGAGATTTCGCAACCTTCCGCCGCATATCTCCGACTCTCCCGAACCATACCCCCCCGTTCCATTGAAGGCGAACTCCAAGGAGGGGAGACGAAGCGTCTGTCGTGCACAGTTGCGCTCCATGTGGTGTATATGGCACTTCAATCTTTAGTGTGTTGATCGGAGAGCCGCGTAAGACTGGCTGCCCAAGGACGGTCGTTCGAGGGACAATACGCGGAGACCGCTTGGACAAGACTCATACTATCAGGGAAATGACGATGATCGTACGTAGTCTTAGAGCTGGGAAGCTTGCGTCGCACGCGGGCAGAACACGAATAATTAATGTCAGCACCTCCAAGTCACGCACACTGGATAAATGCTTGAAGATGGGTCAGCACGTACATCAGCCGTGGAGAGACAGGTTCCCTATACGTACCTGAGATATCGATGTTATCAAGCCTTTACGGAGTAAGCCTCCCAGGGTGATGGGACTGATATGGCACAGTCGAGTGGAGACGCAACGGCAGCAGGTAAATTTCCGTAGAAAACATCTCTCCGTCTCTAGATGGCTATCTACATCGCACTCCGCATGTACTCTATAGTAGCACGGTGTACTCCGTACCAGTTATTCAAGCTGACAATAAATTGAGGATCATGATAAAGTAACTTGGTTCAGCAGTGAAGATCAGGATCTGGAGAGAGCTGTGGTCAAAAGGAATCTTATTCTTGGCCCAGGGAGTAAACCAATTCGGGCCGGGACACACGCGGCTTGTGTTGGTGGCGCGGGGCTCTGATTGGGGGGGAAGGCCCAGGCTGACGACGCTTCGCCCTCACTGCTGGCGTGGATATCGCAGAAAAATCCATTACAGCTCCCTCTCTTTTTCGGTTTCCTGCTCCGATTCTCTTTTCGATTCTCTGTCCCGACGGCCCTTTGACAAGTTTTATCTTCTACTCTATGCTATATAGTCACTCTATAATCTTTGCCTCCTTTTCTTTCGTCTGGATATCCGTCGAGTCCAGTCGACCGTGACACCTGCCAGGACAGTTGGGTTATTTTTGGCAGGTCGGTTGGCTAGTTAGTGGTAATATTCCCGCAGCCTCTTACAGGGTACAGTACGCTGATTAATACCAAGTGTGGTGACCGCCTGGCTGGGCTGTGTGGCCGTATCCTCAAGTCTCGCTCGTCCCTGATTCCACCAACATACAACAAACTCTCCCTGCCAACAACTCTATCGGTCTGGTCGATTTGCTACAAGCATTCGATCCAAATCAGACTGTGGATGACAAGTACATATTCCATCATTCCCTATTCAACCTGGACATACAAAATTCGATAACCAGCCGCTGGTCTCCTCGACCCCCTACACCATGGCGGATGGCAAGCATCACCACAGCCGACGGGCGCCAACTACCGATGCCTTCGATGCTTCCGAACTCACACATGCGTTCGAACAGCTGATGCGCAATAAGAGATTTGATCGCCTTCAAGAAAGGTCCCGTTCTCGTTCTCGCACACAATCGCCATCGCCATCTCCCTTTCGGTCGCAATCGCCTCATCCCTCACAAATACCATCACAGCCATCGTCGACCACACAATCACAATCCCAATCACTATCGCCCTCACAAACACCCTCGCTACGAGGCCTTCCAATTGTCCCTCACCCCCCGCAAGATTCAAATGCACTCACATTCCGAAATCTCCTCCACGTTCTTTCCGTAACGCCGACAAAGTACGAAAACCCTGGTCTTCTAGATGATGCTCTCTCCGTGATTCCTCTCGACAAGCTCTATTCAGAGGCGGATGAGGAGAGCCAAATAATCCAGGCTCAGGCACGGAGCCTGAAGAAAAAGCCTGAATGGGGGTATCAAGATTGTGTCATCCGAGCATTGTTAAGGTTCGTTAGCTTCTCCTTTCTCCGAATTCGAGCCATGAGTAAACCTAACCCATACTTGCGTACAGATGGTTCAAACGGTCTTTTTTCCAATGGGTTAACAATCCTCCTTGCTCGCGATGCTTAATGCCCACGATCGCCCAGGGCAAGGCCCCTCCCACCGCAGATGAGGCCGCGCGTGGAGCCACGCGAGTCGAACTGTATAGATGCTCGGAGTCGTCTTGCGGCGCATATGAACGATTCCCTCGCTACTCGGACGTGTGGCAGTTATTGCAGACCCGGCGGGGCCGGGTAGGGGAATGGGCGAACTGCTTCAGCATGTTCTGCCGAGCACTTGGCGGTCGCGTACGCTGGGTCTGGAATTCCGAGGACTATGTGTGGACAGAAGTGTATTCGGAACATCAGAAGCGTTGGATTCATGTCGATGCATGTGAGGAGACATGGGATCAACCCCGTCTCTACGCTGAAGGTTCGTAGCCTCTCCCTTCCACTGACCAAATGAGCTATACTAATACTCTGTTGCAGGATGGGGTCGAAAGATGTCCTACTGCATTGCCTTTTCCATCGACGGCGCTACCGATGTCACCCGGCGATATGTCCGTAGCCCTGCCAAACATGGCGCACCACGGTCGCGCACCTCCGAGGAGGTACTTGTGTGGGTCATCCAGGAAATCCGGAAGAAGCGTCGGGACAATCAAAACAAGGACGACCACAAGCGCTTGTTGAAGGAAGACGAACGAGAGGAACGGGAACTGCGCATGTACACAGCCTCTGCTCTTGCTGCGGAGTTGAACAACCTCATACCACTCCGTTGCTCGTACACCCGATCCGACGAACAGAAAAGGCCGCCGTCTGCGGGTGCGCCCTCGACTAGGGTCAACAACCGGCAACGATCTGGTCATTCTGGTCCCGATGGATCTCATGGCGACCGATAACATGATGTATCGAGTCTTTCACTCTTTCACCCATCTCGTGGTTGGCCATGTCAAGGCCGAGGCGGACGATCTCAACTTACAGGCTTGTTACCAGCCAAACCCTACCTGCCGAAGCCTCCGTCCGATCAAACATATATTCTCGCTAGAACGCTGGAATATGTATGACGCCCGGTGATGACGGTTATGGCTGGCCTCGGCTCATTATCGGATTTGTACGATCGATATCACGAAGCTCTCTGCTCATGGAAGGCCAGTTCTGCGAATTGGCCTATACAGGTCGATGACACGAAGTACACTTCGCAGCTAGGACCGGATTCTCCTGCCAACACGGCACGATAAAATTCAGGTTTAGCGCGAACGTTTGACAACTATCTCTTGACGGTCTCTATTATTTTCTCTTTTGTGATGATACCTCATTGATTTACTATTATTCAATCCTTCTTCCATTTCTTTTCTTTTACTACTCCAGTCTCATGTTCACATGGCACACGACATTTTTGCCCTCTCGCAATATAATCGGTCATCTTCTCATGGATGGGAATTCGGCATGGGATGGGGCGCTCTAGCGATCAAGGCTTATATTTCCTTACATTCATATAATCTGCCACGGCGGCTTACTGTTTTTGTTGAACCGTTATATACCTTTTCATCCTTAGGCGTTGAATGTGACAGCCAAGAAGAGCCAGTTGGGCGATCCGTATTTACTGCCAGTAGACATTCATTCAGCCTTGTACCATGAAACAGGATCCGCTAGCATCGAAAATTCCTCCGAACCCGTGAGTGACAGGGTGGACTCGGTGGAGACAGGGGAATCGGAGACAGGGGAAAATGAGTGAAAGGCCCTGATTTGAACCCTGGTGCCTGAATCAGGTTTAATTGCGATGGGCGATCCTCGCACCAGCCTGTCTCACTCCACGACTGCCTCCAGTGCCTTGGCGTCTAAATATCATGTTATTTAAGCGTATTTCTAGAGTCCTACGGGAATACGTACATAAGTTTTCAGTCAGTGAGTGAGTCAGACAGATTGATTTATAGAAATAGCAGGAGAGTTAGGGTTCAATGTCAACCTTGGACTGTTGAATAATTGCTTGATTGAATTGGAATTGGAATTGGATGTGATTTCCCCGCGCTTGGGAAAGTTGGTTACATTACGGCCCCTTCGTATGATCGTACAAGTACGTATAAAAAGGGGCTATAAATAGCAGCCCTGAATGCTCCAACTCCAGCCACATAGGATCGACATCAACAGGGCTATCTTAGTATTGAAGGATTTATCCCTTGATTGCTTGATTTGTTTTTGTTTCCTGTTCTCTCTATTTTCTTGTGTGGTCTTGTAATTACAACTCACAGTTCACCTCTTGAGTCTCTGACATTTTGATCAGGTAACTGGTCCTGTTGATGCATCCAAGGCTACCCCAAACCACAGCGCCGGACGGATCCCCAGAACCTCGCTACCTGTATACTTCGTGACCAGTACTGATAGGATCAATAGGACGATTACGTATGGTTTTTGCCATCCAGTGGAAAGAGCTTGGCTGTTATACATCCATCAGTTTAGTAACATGTCCGCAGTGAATAAAGGCGAGAGCAAGGGAAGAACCTACTTCCAGGCGATATTGAACAATAAAAGCCCGGAAAGGCCTAGACATGCTCCAATATAATCCACTTTTCCATTTTTATCCACGGGCTCTTCTTGAGGCAGGACAAGATACAAACCTCCAACCGCCAGCACCCCGATACACGCCCTGTAGTACGGAATCAGTACTTTCTTCGAAAAATCAAGACGGTGGTAATCTAGGAATTGCGCGTGAGATAGACCAGGCTCAGGATTATATACTTAGAGTGTTGGACTATCATGGTCTTTGGTTCGAAGAGGAAACTCTCTACAATAGAAAACCTGCATTATACGCTAACATAACAATCCGCTAATATTGCAGACAGACAACAAAAAGAAGTGTATGCATGCTCAAACTTCAAACCAGAAAAACCCCCCTAAGACGCTTTGCATTATCCACAAGGAACTATTTTGGACACCCCGAAGTCTGAACCGCACAATCAATCCCCCTCTTCCGCAAATCCCCATCAATATTTCGAATCTCCTTAACATAGTAAGGCTGCCTCGGCAAATGCACCTTCCACCTCTGTCGCAGATGCAGCTCCCGCAGCGGCTCCAAAAACACAGGGAGTTTCTCAACAGGCTCGCAGAACCAGCTGCCACTCAACTGCAGAGTGAAGGACTGCAGCCCCTTCATGCGGGTCACGGCGCAGCAGGTTTCGATCCACTGCTGGCGGCCGGCGGAGAAGTAAACCGTCTTGACGGGGTCTTTGGTGGGAAGCCAGTGGCCCGGGAAGGCCCAGCTGAGTTCGACTTCGCGGATGGCGTCCCAAAGGTCTGCGGGGATTGTGGGACGGAGGTAGGTGAGGGACCAGGTGTTGCTGAATTCAAAGACGTTGAGAGTGTATAGGAGGTGGATGGATTCGGAGTATCTGGGGTTTATTAGTTGTGGCGCTTTCAAGGTGAGCGGAAATAGCTTACATCTGCTTGCATGCCATCGGGAGAGCGAGAAGATCGCTCATTATGCGCGATTCTCCCTCCCTGCTACACCCGGACGGGGGTAAGCCGCCGCGACAAATATCACAAGCCTCCGTGAGCGGACAGACCACATGGCCCATCCGCCGATCAGACCGCTGAATTATGTGGATGCGCATCGCGCCGAGGACTTGTTCCCAGATCATAACCCGCAGCTCCGCGGAGAGCTTCGTGAGCAGCGCGCTCTGCAGCTGAGGGACCCAGTTCAGTCTCGTGTCGGGTTGTTTCTGCTGCGACTGGCTTCGGCCGGACAAGGCGCTTTGTCTGCGCGGACGGGGGAGGGCCGTGGGCTTGTTGTCTTGGGGCTGATTAGTATGTCATCCACCGACTTTCTTGCACATTGGATACATTGAAGCGAAAGGAGACAGACTTTGGTACCGGTGGGCCAAAACATCCTCCCAGGAAAACACGCCCTGTTTCATCCGCGCCATGGCTGGGTGTTTTGGGGTATGGAGTTATGTCCGGCAGAGCGAGAGTTGGGGAGGTAGGAAGCAGAGGGAAATCGGGCAGGAACGGCGTCAACAAATCATGGTGTTGATTAGGAGGGCGATCGAAGACGAGTAGAAGACGAGGAGGGTAGGCTCGTGAGCCGGAGCTCAGACCGACAGCTGACTGACAGGGAGAAGAAGACAGCAAGTCGCGATCACGCAAGATGCTGGAGGGGCGTGACTTTTATTCTGCGAGGCTGCAACGGTGTATGTCCGGAGAGTCTCTCAGCGCAGGGTCGGAGGAGATGAGGGATAATAAAGCGCTCATACTGAAGAAAAGAAAATCCAGGACAGAAGAGTCGGTGAGGGTATATCGAAAGGGGCCGGGGCAGTGGTTCTCTTTTAAAGTCTCAGAGATAAGCTCTCCCTCTGTAGGATCTTCGTATACCTACGGACTCCGGCTCTCCGAGGCCTCAATCCTCCTCGCTTCATTCCGCGTTATTTCTTGCTAGTGCTTGACTATGTGCTACTTAGCTTCCTCCGGGGAAATTCATTTGGCTTCTTCATAGGTTGCTCATGGCGTCTTGTTCCGTTTTGAGTCGTTTAACCTGCCGGCCGAAATCGGAGACAGGGGGTCGTCCCGTCCCGTCCCGACGAACTGATAACGAATGTAGTATACTCCGGAGTACAGGCACACTACTCCGTACACAATAAGCCACATATTGAAGTCACTGAATATAGAAAGAGAATGCGGCGTCCTGACCACCCCAGAGCTTCTCCTGACCTAACCATCGGGCCCGACTGGTAACGCTTCTCAGTTCCATTGATGGCTAGGGAGTTCTTGCCCGCGAGAGAGTTAGACTTTTGAAAGTAAATACAATAATCAATACCAGTGTTGTTTGAGTGGAACGACGGGGTTTTATACCGCGGAGCTAGAGTAAAACTGGAGTGCTACTGAGGGGGTTAGGTGTGCTGATATTCCTCTTGCTTAAGGTGAGTTCATTGGGTTCTATTGAGATATTTTTATCTATGATGACGGTTACTGACCAGCTCATGAGCTGCCTGCGCATACGATTTGATGATTGTGATATTCTCTAGGTTGCATACTACACATTTCTTGGTTACATATGTATAAATGTTGTTTATTACTTCATTTAATCTCTACATTCGACCACATTTAGTGATGATTCATTTGTCTTGCCCTAACGAGGCCGAGTTCTAGAATTCCATCTCAGACTCTATATTCGCAAGACTTTGGAGGGAAAAAACACTTGGGAAGCAAGCATATGAGGCACATCTTCCACGATGTACATGTACATTTTGGTTGTGAAAACCGTACTAACTCGCAACAGGAATATAAACCATTCAGCCAAACGGTTGCAAATGAGTGTATACAGAGATCAAAGACCGTACCCAAAAGAGTGCCTGTCAACTTGAACAGTATCAAAGGAGCACAGACAACTAACTTAACATACCCATCCATGCCAATATCGGAACCAAGCATTTCAGTCCGGCAGTTCTCCAACATACCATACCTAGACAAGGAACCTCGACAATAACAATCCCACCTAAGCCGTCGCATGCGCAGCCCTAGCACCCAAAGTATTAGTCGGGCAAGGGGCCATCAACCCCTGCCCCAAAGC
The DNA here is from genome assembly GCA_027569065.1 of Aspergillus cavernicola. NCBI lineage: Eukaryota > Fungi > Ascomycota > Eurotiomycetes > Eurotiales > Aspergillaceae > Aspergillus > Aspergillus cavernicola. The sequence continues at coordinate 180,602 of JAPDEK010000053.1, read as the reverse complement.
CGCAAGACCAGTAGAGTCGAGTTGATCAATAGTCTCAGCCGGCGGCACAACCCCAACATAAGCATTGAAGTTATAAATACCGCAAATGCACTCATCCACGATATCCTTCAAGCTCGTATCAGACAGAACCGTCTCTCCATCCCTCACAATCGCGAACGTCTGCTGTCCCACACCCATCTCCACGGCATATGCACTAGCCCCCGCGGGAGCTTCAAAACTTGCTTCGACATCGCCGGATGTTACTTTGATTGTTGCAGGGGACGTGAGGAGGGAAACGACGAAGACTTCATCTTGCATAGTTTCCCAGCCGTCTGGGCGGCCGCGAAAGAAATTACCGGTTGAGTTATCTGGGTTCCCGCCCATTGTTGTGTCTGTTGAGTCGCATTCGATGTCTCGTGGGGTTGGCCGGTACCAGTAGATTAATTTTTCTTCGGAAACGTAGGAATTTGGCGAGCTTTCGCCAGCTTTGTATGCGGCGATGAAGGGGCGGGACATTTCGAGCCAGCCGCTGTGTGGCCTTTTTCATGAGTTAGCCTTGAAGGGGCTTTTTTAGGTCAGGGTAGGGGTAGGTAAGGGCGGCTCACATGTCCATTACCCATTTGGATGCTCCGTCGTCGGTATGTGGAGAGGATAGAGGTGCGATATAGTGAGATTCGCCGTAGTCGTTCCAGGTTACGATTTCTACGAACCGGGGACTGAGTTCTAGGATTTCATTCCAGCGGTTGTACCAGAGCAGGTCACCAGGGAACACCCAGTTCTTGCTATACGGCACCTCGCCTCCGAAATGAGTAAAGAACCATCCCGACGCAGCTATACATCATCAGTCACAGCCTACCAAAGTAATGAACCTCAACTTACGCGCAAGGTAGGGCTTCCCCCCTAAGGCATCAATAAACGCCTGGTCTCCATCAGCAACGGTCACATCCGCCCCTGGTTTTGGCGCCTTGTTGTTCCCGTCATTATCCCACGCCATCCAATTCAGCGCACTGTCGACATCGCCAAAGTTGCCCACCCCGGGGTGGTAGTTGGGTGCCCAGAAGATATCCCTTCCGGCGCTGGACTTTATCTGCGCCACGTCGATACCATCCCCTGAAAAGGAGGAGACAAACACTTTCCCGTCGACCATAAGTTGTGCAGGTCTACCTGCGTACTGTGCTATCTTTGAGCCGACAGCGGCTGCTTGGTCGACGTGGTACCAGTTAAAGTCGAATGAGATGAAGACTTTCATGTCGTTACGCGCGGCAGATTCGTAGGCGTATGCCAGTTGGGTATCAGTGTATGGGTCGACGCCGATATTCAGGGCGAATGCATCGATGCCTAGGTCTTTTGCCTGTTGCATGTCGATGTCGTAGTCGGCGGCACTGTGGCGGTTGCTTGAGATGCCAATCTGCAGGGCTTAATATCTGGATATTCTCAGGGGTTTGGCTCAGCTTACCATGAAATGGCAAAAGACAAGCTTATCACTGGTTTCATCGGCTCGTGCAACGGTTGTGTGCACTTCTGAGGGCTTGGCTTGTGGAAATGCCGCAACACCTGCCACGAGGGCTAGAAATAGTGTCTTCAAATGCATGATCTAGGGCTGTTAGTGGACGCAGATGCAGTCCTCGAGGTAGAGAAAGCAAGACGAGCCAGTAGACTTGGAGAAGCCTCGAGTCAGAGAGTGACCAGTAAGACAAATGTATAAAATCTATCCGGTCCAAGTCATAAACGATCAGCAACAAAAATAGCTGAGTAGAACAATGTGTTCCTCACCTTCTCAGAGTCTTGATCAACTCATCAGCTTTATATTCCAGCAATCACCGCATCCACCCCTCCTGATATACCCATTCCCATTCCCATCCCAATCCTCAAACACACACCCACACCACCCTCCACCCCAGAAAATATCTCATAGCATTGCCAACGCCCATCACAAGATCCGTTCATACCTCGAAACCAGCAGTCAGCGAGTATAGCCGAAATTCTCGTCCCGTCACACACACACTGAAGATGACCAGCCGAAACCGGAAGAGCGCCGATCAATGCCCAAATGGTGAAGAAGAGGCTCTCTCTGTGTCCGTCCACATGTATCAGTCCACTAGTCAGTCAATAGACGGAGTCAGATGCAGGGGAATAGATTCATGCTACAAGCGAGTAATATCAGCGATGGGATTATCATTACACGGAGTGGTACTTGGAGTAGTATATGGTTTGATCTACACTTGCTTTGGGTGGTTTGGTGGGTATGACCTCAGCGTACATCGTAGATGGGAATTGAGTTTCTAAGTGCGTAGCGGTAGTTATTGGTGTTAATAGATCCCAGTAATACTGTCAAGTGTCTTCATTTTATTGGTTGTAAATGTTGTGTTGTGGCTAATTATGAAGTCTTCTCCGCACTTCCCCATACTTCATCCCCATCCATATTATCCTCGCTGTATACTCCGGAGTATTCCAGGGTTAAACTCCATTACCGATCCTAACAGGACTTGCTCTTGGTAGTCTACTACAGTTTTTCACAATCATACCGCATCCCGCGTCAATCCAATGTCATAAATCATGTCATCGCGAATGCAACCCGCACGGACACCGGACACAGCATCCAGCCCAATCTATAGGCCATAGCATCCTACACAGAGCATAACCTCGGAACTTTATCAGTAGATCCATCACGTAACTGCTACTCCAGGCTACCTAGCATACACCAAATCTCAATTCATCAAAACGACCCCCCCTCCAACAAACAAAAAGCCACGCGATCCCATCACCAGACATCCGGAGATTTCCCCTTCTGTGACATCCCTCCCATCTCCGCGGTTAATCCCTGTTGACAACCGTTTTGACGATCTGAAAATGATCGACGTGCGTATTCCGAGACTCGGCTTAGGAGGGAGGAAGACCTTGTCTAGTAAGATGATATGAAGAAATATTAAGCCGGAGCTGTCTCGCTTATAGTGTAGATCTAGTAAGTCCCTCACTCAGATTCTGGAAAACTCGATGCTACTACCTGTAGTACTGGGACTCACTTTTTTTGTTTGCGCTTCGGCACTGTGTAACAATGCAGTGGAATTCAACGCGCGGCGTTTGGTGGTCACTAGCCATGTGATGGCATAGGGGGATCCTTGTTAGTTTCGTGCTTGCGGTTGGGTCACCTAGTACAGATGAGGTTGTTTCTCTGTGGTGGTGAGTGGTATTGTATGATGAATCCTTTGAGGTCCTTCTCTAACCGTTGGGTATGGATACTACGTTGGTTGGCGCCATGTATTTATGGAGTGTTGGAAAGTTTGTGATATGCAGATGGGCGATATAGGCAATAGAGTCTGATGATTCTTATTCTATGGCTTATGAGATTCTGATTCACATGGATTAAGAGGAGCTGAAAGATGCTCGCCCGAGCTGCCACCAGTGAGGATCAATTTAGTGCAATGGTGGCCTACGATTATACGATTAGGTAGATGTTGGATCCTATCAAACTGCCTGTATGCCTGTACTACTGTACTACAACACGGCAAATGCGGAAACATAGCTCACAGAGCTATCGTTCACATCCGTAATATCCGAGCTGCGCTCATACCGAGTGAAGTGGAATTTCCCCTTCTCCCCTTCCTGTTGCTTTCCAGCGGTTTCTATGGCAGCCATTATGACACCAATGGGGTGGCGGCCGCAAACAGTGTTCCCTGTCGTCTCAAGCGAGTCGGCAAATTTTTCGGCTTTACCCGTGGCTATTGCCGCCATAGTACTGATGTCGAATGCTGAGATACTCTCGTGAATCGCTGGTTCTGCGCTGTGAATGCGAACCCGCCGCTGTAGATGATGGCCCGTGGATCCCGCCTCAATCTGGGCCTCTAAATCACCAATATCGTCCTCTGGCTGGGGCAAGGTATCTGAAGATAACGGCAGCCTTGGTCCGGGTTTAGGAGCCTCTGGGACGTAGTACGTGTAGCGGAATCGAAAACCCCAGTGGCAAAAGTCGGAGCTAATGACAAACGCATTGGTCGGGTCTTCTAGGTATGGAGCTAGTAACGCGCCAAACGCTCTCTCCGTCGCTGTAGAGGTGCTTCCCACCAGGATCGGCACCAATGGAGGATACTCCGCCGCCGGCTTGTCGGGATGTTGGAGTTGCAGGAGGCGGTGGATGTAGGGGAGGTGGAGCTCGATACTGTGTTCATCTTCATCGACGGATTTGGACATGGTCTCGAAGTCGACGGTTGAGCCATTGGGTTTAGCTGCTGGGCTTGCGCGGAGCCTGGCGATAAGCTCCGTATCTATAGGGAGGGGGTCATGAGATAGCGGGGTATAGTAGCCGGTCAGTCGGGGCAAGGCAAGGCTTGTGAAATAGTGATGATGCGAAGGGCCGAGCACGAAGATCCGCTTCCTGTAAACCGTATACATTTACATTTAGATGTGAAGCTTATCAGGACAGGGGACGACTCACGCTCTAGACAGATCCAGGGCCTTGTAGGCATAGGCGGCGCAAGCTCCAGAGTACCTATACCCCGCGTGTCTAGAGATAGAGATATCAGTATTGAAGTGGATGTTGGGAGAGCTCAGTACATACGGAGCAATAATGATTCGTGCACCTCGTACTGGCAGGGAGCCCAACCCCTCGATGCTGTCAGGTACATGAGCCAGCCATTCATCGAGTTGACGAGTAAGGCTACGACGGTCATCCGAATACCAGGAACCAGAATGAGACGCTTCTCTAGAGCCCATTCTGAAGATTTCTTGTGGCTGTTAGAGATGGAGGAGTTGAATACAAAGATGTTGTTGGGTGTCAAGGACGGCTGGTGGTTGTTTGTTGAATGAGGGGATGGAAGCGGGGGGGTATTGTTATGATGCAACAAAGGTCCAGTATACCGCGGAGAACCTTCCAAGGAATATTTTACGTTAGATTCGGAGTAAAACATCAGCGGAAGCTATTCAAAATACAGCCCAGGAGCCCTTGTTTGGCAAGTAGTAGACTCCAACACTTAAATTATCAAGAGTGATGCTGGAATCCTGAAGTTCCTCATGCTAGTGCTAATTATATATCCCCGCACCGCTATACAGGCCTCTCTCCCGTCATTGATGGTAAAGCCCCCGATAGGAACCATCTAAATGATACTATTAAGTATATAAAGATAATATTCCATGATTTGCTTATCGTAGTGTTTATGACTTGTGTTCAGTGCCAATTAAGCCGGATGTGGGATAGCGCAGTTTTTGTGTACTGCGACGCCAGCAGCACGCGTTGGGATTCTCGACGCGCAGACCAGAATCGTCCAGGGTCTTTCCAACCACACTGAGCAGATTATAAGTCCCCAGCACCAGGTCCTCTATCCTTCTCAAATCACTGTCTACTGCGCTCTAATTACCTCTTAAATTAGATAGAGGTTAATTTGCTCAATTCACTTTCATCAGCCTTGATCCATCATGTCACTCAAGCGCAAGGCCTCCTTCTCTACCATTACATCTCCACAGCCTACTCAGAGCGTCATCGACCGACCATTCATTGATGACAGTCCAAAGCATCTCCACTGCCGAACGCGAAAGCGCGTGAGAAACGATCGCCCTGATGATCAAACAGTATACGGTGAGATTGCCTCGACGTTTAAAGCGCCGAGTCTGTCTTCGGCGCAACCTGCTGACAGAGGAAACAGAGAACACCCTTCGTTGGTTGTTCACAGCCCAGCAACGGGCGCAGATGCCCACCCCCCCTGCAGACCGAGATGAAGAGATGGAACCGAAACCACCGACTGCAATCGTCGACCCTCGCCAACAAACATTATTTCGATTCTTTCGTCCAGTTCAACCCTCTCACCCACCTTGTCCTTCCACCCCCACGAATCAATCCCCCCGCGATGCCTCACGAGGTAGTACCGAGTTCCTGCAAGGTCACAGCATCGGGTCTGTTTCACCACTCACCCCGAGTGAGGGCAATACATTGCCACCAGCTCCTCAAATCGCTGACGGTGATGGCGACATGGACATGGATGTAGATATGAGAAGCGACGAACCAAACCAGGGCCTTAAACGATTGGCTGCGACCCTTGGATGGATGTGATGCATTTTGTGTGAGACATCAGGCAAAAGCAAGGCGACCTGCTTGATGTTAGATTTTTATACTTGCTTTTGATACCCTGGTCCCACGATCCCGGCGCCCATTTTTTTTTTTTGTTGTTGTTGTTTTTTTGCCCTGTTGCCCTGCTTGTCCTCAAGCGTGTGCATATTATATCCGGCTACAGTGATTGCTGGCAACCACTGGGCCAGAAGGACGTTATCATACCTCTTTGCTTGTTCCAAAGGGTTTCTTTTTCGAGTTAACCCTGCTGCGCCGCAGGTACTATCGATCACATCACATGGCTGACTCATTTCATGTTTTATTCGGTTACTCTCGGGAAGTATGTCTTTCACGGTGCCTGAGTTGGCGCCTGTATAGCTGATTATAATCCACCGAAGGAATATAATAACTGTACCTGATCGGCCGTGTAAAGCGGAAGGATTATGCTGAGGGATTAGAGTTCAGATAGTCAAGGCTTGAGTAAGAGAGCCATTTATAATTAGATGATGAATGGCCTAATCAAGGACAATATACTCCGTACTTCGGAGTAAGCGCAGATAGCATAGGAGTTGGAAAAAGCTCCTGGTCGCACTCTTAGCACGGGTATACTCCGTACTAATGGCGTCATGCGGGGAGGGACTTATGCAGCTTACGGGAGCTTCATGCCTTATATTTCAGGCGCCGAACAATCTTATTGCATTTTCGAAGCAGCTCAACTGTCAACAATCACCTTGCTTGAACGACAACCTCCCCATCAGCCAACCACGATTTAGACAGAAGCGTCACGAAAGGCTTTGTGGCTTTGAGTCAGCTTAGCGTCCGCATAACAAACACCCATAGCTGTCGAGCGAGCAGCCGACAGAACAGCCCAGATCGCCGGTTTCCCCTGCTCTTCATCAATCTCACTCAGCTTGAGGAACCCCGGAGAGAAACCCGTCAAAATACATACTGTGATTGGAAGGAAATACGATGGATGAACAGCAGGCTGTCCAGTATTTGGAATCGCTGATCGGTCAAACACTACGAGTGCACGCAACAGACACGCGTGTCTTCGTGGGCCTCTTCAAGTGCACAGATGCGGTAAGTCGACTCAGCGTAGCTATTGTCCATTGCCTTGTATTATTATTGAGGGGAAAGCAAGAGATTCAAGACTGAGGGTCACGCTGACTGATTCGTTCATCACATCCAGGCTCGGAATATCATCCTCTCAAACACGTACGAGTATCGCTATCCCACAGCGGCCACCGTCCGAGATGCAGCCCTGGCCGCAGCGCCTGAAAACCTGGAAGAGTCGCAGAACCTAAAATTAAATATGACGAGTCGATTCATTGGTCTTGTGGTGGTACCCGGTCAACACATCACGAGAATTGAGTTGGAGGAGACCCCGCAACCAAGTCGCGTGCGAGAATCAGTCAAAGCATCATGATGGTGGCGGTTCTCAGCTACATTTTAGCGATTTACTTCCGTGGCGAACTCTAATTGTCACGATGATTCGTCTCTTCATACTGCCCCTTTCTTTGCTTCTTTTCCCGCTTCCCCGTTTCAGGGTCGCCTTTGCTTACAGATGTGATATGCAATGTTCACGTGGGGAGATTGTGATAATAACTGCAGTTGATGAGCTTGGAGGCTGTCTGGACTCTGGCCCATGCACTGATAGTAGTGTCATCTCGGTACCATCTTTTGCATGTGGCCCCTTGCAAGAGGAGGCTCAATCTTGTCCTGACTGGGAATTCGTCGTCTATCATCTAGATTTCGGTCCACTTTCGGTGAGCTGCCAAGACCTCGATGTGGGAAATGAGACCTGCTGCAACGTGGTTAGGGAGGAAATGACGAAACAGATAAAGCTGCGTTCTCTTGGCGCAGCAGATGAGGCTTGGCGGCATAAACCATGATCCTAACTTTGCTGGGCTGAATGCGGAGTTAAACCGGCGGTGTTCCTGCAGTTTAAGGAAGGAGAGGCCCGGCGGCCTGAAGTTTGAACGGATTGCTTCCTCGTTGAGCGATCAAACCCTCATATCTTCCGCACTGGGTCCATGATGACCGGAAACCGACGCCTGAGTACACGATAAGAAAAAAAGGCAGAAAAAAGAAAGTTTAGCAGGAGATTTCGATCTAAAGTTGTGCGACCTCAGCGGCTCAGCCACGGTGCGTGGCCATGCGAAGTCGGGTATCTTCGGGGCACATTTCAGGCTGACCATCCGTATACGGAGTATTCTCATTTCTCTCTGTGAGCGACGGGGTTTGTTTCCCATTGATCTGTGGCCCTGTGGGATCTAGACGTACGGAGTCCTGAGATGGAAGGCCTATAATATCGCTCAGCCAACCGAAGCCAAGACCCGATGAGGGGAAGATGAGAAGGATGACTGAAGTCTGGAAGTCTGTGCTGAAAGCCAACCTTAGGGAGTCGGGACCGTTTTGAGTTGACTCAGATGTTTCAATAAGCTAAGAAGGGGTTTGTGAGGAGGTTAATCATAACAGGAAACAAGAAAAGAAAGCTGTGCTGTACGGAGTAGAGTTCTTATAAGATCTAGCCAGCGCCTCTCATTTGGACTAGATCATGACGATATTGATCGACAGCTCACTAAGTTGGCGAGACCTGGGCAATATATGAATATACCATATAACCCCGTATCCCACTGCTGTGAGTTATGCAGTAACATTATTATTATCATTGATTATTATTGTTGTTATCGATCTCCAGGCATCCATCATTCTTAGCAGAGCTCTAGGCGGGCCGAGGATAATCCGGACAGAGCCAGATCCGTTACAGGAATCGAGACCATTGAATTATTCAGTGTTCACACCAGAAGTTCGGGCCCTGGAGGCGAACTGTCTGAGACTACAGCTGAACTCTTCTCTTTCATCTCTCTCCCATCCTCCCTCTTCGATAGCTATCGCTATTCCCCCCCCAACTCCCTTTACCTCCAGCTCTCCATATCGAACATCTGTCCCTTCCTCCTTCCCTCTGTGCTCTACCTAGGTAGGTCTGCCCCTCCCAACTGGCCTTTCCCGTCCTCCACATAATGACGCATTATTTTCTCACGGCTCATCTGAATCGATCCTTTCCATCATCCACTCCGCAACCCCCAATTTAGCTCTTTCCTCTTACATTGTCGTTCAGTCTCTCTGCTATCTCTCCACTTTGCCTCCGTCCTATCGCACAGCCTCGTTGCTAACCGTTTTGTCTCAAGGAGTGTTTGGTCGGCAAATCGGAGCTTTCCCTTCCGGCGATCTAGCTCTTGGTGGCTTGTAAGCTGTGATGCTATCATTGTCTCCATCCACCTCCATTTATTCCAGTGTGAAGCCTGCGACGTGACCGCATTCTCTCGATCCCTTCGTTCATCGTTCCTTTCGAGACAGTCTTTCGCCACGAACCCGGGATTTTGCTGTCTTCTCATCCAATACCACATCCATCGCGTTCGAGTAGACTTACGTTTCTGGAGGAACCCATTGCCCTTTATATACTCCGACATTTTGGCAAGGTTACGGCCAAGACGCCCCTAGCATTCCGAACCCTTGACAGGACATATCTTGGGCCTATACCGTTTCCTCTGAGAGTGAGGTCGGATCTTGGCAGATACATCTCCTTGCAGAAATGGGTCAATCTCATTCCAAGGGCAATTCTGGCCCTGGGGATTCGCTACAGTCGTACCCATCCTTCTCCCGCTCCGACACCAAGGAATCACTCCGATCTTTCCGGGGATCCATCCGTTCTAAAATCCGCAGCAGTGACAGTCCCCGTGCGTCGACATCCGCGCTGTCTCAAGCCGATGACAAGTCTGACGCGGGTTCAATGAGATCTGTTGGTAGCAGGCGCAGCTCCACCAATCTGAGTCGGCCTGCCTCGGCAGATTCCGGATCACCCACAGATGCCCCCGACCCACCTCCTTCCCCCACCATGTCGACCAGCTTGAAACGAGGCCATCAAGATGTAAATGCTATGAAGCAGAGTGGTGAGGTCGACCACGTGTCCGATGACCCTCCGGCTGCGGCCCCGCCCGTGGCTACACAGCAGAAAGTGGGCGAATCCATTCTCATCAAGCGAGAAGATCAATCTAATCCGATCTTGGACTTCATTATGAAAACCCCCCTCCACGCTGAACCAACATCTAGCTCCCCAGGAATGGGAATGGGTGCGCTAAAGTCCATTGATCTTGATGATATGATCACTCGTCTTCTCGATGCGGGCTACTCAACCAAGGTCACTAAGACTGTCTGCTTGAAGAATGCGGAGATCACGGCCATTTGTGGTGCAGCACGCGAGCTATTTCTCAGCCAACCGGCACTGTTGGAGCTGTCAGCTCCTGTAAAGATTGTTGGGGATGTTCATGGCCAGTACACAGACCTCATTCGACTGTTCGAAATGTGCGGCTTCCCTCCAGCCTCCAACTACCTCTTCTTGGGTGACTATGTGGACCGCGGTAAACAAAGTCTAGAGACTATCCTCCTTCTCCTCTGCTATAAGCTCAAGTATCCCGAAAATTTCTTCCTCTTGCGCGGCAACCACGAGTGTGCAAATGTGACCCGCGTGTATGGGTTTTATGATGAGTGCAAACGGCGCTGCAACATCAAGGTCTGGAAGACATTTGTTGACACGTTCAACTGCCTTCCCATCGCTGCTACTGTAGCTGGCAAGATCTTCTGTGTTCACGGAGGTCTTTCCCCCAGTCTCACTCACATGGATGACATCCGTAATATTGCCCGGCCGACTGATGTACCGGATTACGGCTTGCTCAACGACCTGCTTTGGAGTGACCCTGCTGATATGGAGGAAGACTGGGAACCGAACGAGCGTGGAGTGAGCTATTGCTTCAATAAAAATGTGATCATGAATTTCCTGCAGCGTCACGACTTCGATCTGGTCTGCCGCGCCCACATGGTCGTCGAGGACGGTTATGAATTCTACCAGGATCGTGTCCTTGTCACCGTGTTTTCTGCTCCCAACGTGAGTATTCTCTTGCCGGTGTTATCATGCTCTGATGAGATTCATTTTTTGCTGACTGTTGTCATTCTAGTACTGTGGCGAATTCGATAACTGGGGAGCTATCATGTCCGTCTCGGGTGAACTGCTCTGTAGTTTCGAGTTGTTGAAACCTCTGGATTCTGCACAGTTGAAGAGTCATATTAAGAGGGGCCGGAAAGAGCGGAACAGTATTCTCAACAGTCCTGTAAGTTGCTTCTCACCCGGTCTCCTCCTTCATGCCAAGGATCAGCACCGCTTCTCGTGCGACGCTGCCTAGACTCTCGTACTTCTTTTCCCTATTGGTTCCTCACAAACCCAATTTGCTTTTCTGCTTGAAGCCTTGCTAATTGCCTCTAGCCTGCCGTTGTCTCGGCCCAAAGTTATTAGTGTTCTAGTGATTGCATGCCAAGAAATCGGCATCCGCTATATGTCACTATCAATGCGATCTGGACCCGGAGGTTGCGGTCGATCATGAATGATTGGGCTGAGGGTATTGACTTGACGTTGATACTGATTCCACTCCACAATTCTCTGTCGACGTGTGCATCCCACGGGTAGCAGCCATTGCGATTCCCGATTGCAGCGCGACAGAACGGGCTCTTCAATCAGAAGCCGTATCGCTCCATATAATCCCAGTCTGCCAATACGGGATGTGGCAGGTTCACAGGGGTCAGCATTACTTAACCCGTTCCATGAGAACCTCGTGTCCCCTCACAGCAAATACTCCGGTATAAAGGCCTTGGGGACCCACTCTCCTTTCCTCGTACGGACGTGCTTTAAATGACAGGATTGACTCAAAAAGCGAGCAAATGCCTTTGCTGATGGGGAGAAACACCTGGGAATTGTGATTGTGATTGTTATGTTGTTGTTTCTCCTTTTCTGCTCTTGTTTTTTTTCTTACTTCCTCGACAGACGAGCCTTTATGCTTAAGATATAGGTGTGCGTGTCTTGCCTGCTTGGTGGTCTGCAGCAGGGTTATTTTTTCCTCGGTTTCATCTCAACTCATCGGTTCATGGAGAGTACACGAGTTCGGTTATTTAGAAAGACTTGCGGATACCATAAACAATGTCTGATCATTTCTTATCATGAATATTTTCCCTGTCAAGTGGCACTCTGGCCTAGATAATACATAGTTATGCACAATGAAGACCCATCCACAAAACAAGGCAAGAAGTAATGCCACACTGTTATCGGGCATCACCTCAGCCTTTATGACATTCTTCACAGAATCACGGCGAGGGAGGGACATACTAGTAGTACCAGTGGCTCTGACTAGTCCAACATCCCCAATCCAAACTGACACTCGCCTAGGAGGCTGAGTAAGTCCAACTCCAAGCGCGATGTCACTTATTTGTTGGGACCTCACGCAATCATACCTACCTCAGCTAAGGGAGTCTAGCTCATGTATGCATACCATTGCTTCATACAGCAAACTGTCAATAACGTCATGGCTTTAAAATGCTCCCCTCTCCTCTATCAGTCTCCAATCTAGTAACCTCTTGCATTTCTATTACCCTCCATAGAAGCCATATCCATCCCATCCGGTACATTCTCATACGCAGCTAAAATCTCAAGATCCGGGCTTTGCCTTACCTCCGTCCTATCCTACCTCCTCCCATCTCTCAAAAATAGAATCATCCAGTCTTTTTCGATATTTTCCTGGTATACAGGACAGCGAGTTCGAATAGCGTGAGCTGCAAGGGATACGGTGTATATATTTAGGTATACTATTGATAAATTTTCAAGGTCAAGCAAGTCCACTTTTGTATTGAAATCAAATCTATACATTGCGATGCGATGTAACACCGAGGTAGCATACTGAATCCTTTGCCCAATGAGGAATGTGATGAAATGGTAAAACGAATAAGCATTACTTTCGGTTAGCATAGGATAGGATAAGATAGGGTAGGGCAGGGTAGGTAGGATAGACGCGGACTCTCTTTGTACAGAAAGAAAGAACAATTGGTAAAATAAAAAAATACATCCATACCGGATGTAGACGGATAGATGATGGAAAAATGCATATAACTGTCCAGTAGGGGTGTAAATGTATATGCAAAATGAGAATTAAGTTTTGATTTCTCACTCGTACTCTCGCACATAACGATCCGGGAGATCGACGTCCCACATGGGTCGCTCGACGACTGCGATTTCTAGCCCGGCGCTGATGTTGTCTTCTATGGGTTCAGCGTCGGTAGCCGAGCTCAGAGGTACAATCCCCAAGATACCGCGGTACTTGTATGTGTACCACCATTGGCGCGCGGGTGCGGACTGAGAGTCGGAGGATGTGACGAGTTGAGTGTTGGCACCGACAGAGCCAGAGCCATTAGACTTGGTGTTCTCCCTCCTTAGCTGAGCAAGCTGAACATCGTTGCTTTCGTTGAACTCTTCATCCTCGTCCTCCTCATCAACAGGCTGCTCCTTCTCCAACGAAATTAATTCACCCTGCGAGGCGTCAGGCCCGACGAAGGCGCGGGCCTTCTGGTCGAAGAAGACAGCCGAATGGGCAAGAGGGATTTTATCTCCCGCGCCGCTGTTGAGCTTCTTTTTCCCGCGTGGGGCTTTGTCGTCTTCGTCTTGGAGCTCGCGCTTGCGTTTGTGGGTTTGTTTATTTGGGTCCTCGGATGCGTCGTCCCAGGCTTCAGTGGTGGTTGCTTCAGTGAGTTCCTCAGTGGATGGGAAATCCTGCTTGAGATCGAACATCCAGAGCCAGGAGGTACCGTAGAGCCAGAGTCGTTCACGTGAGGGGTCAGATAGGTCCCAGAAGCAGCCCATGGCGCGGTCTCTGACGCCCTTGAAGTCCATAGGGAGGAAGGCCTTGGGGTTCCGTCGTGACCATTCAGAGAGCTTTCCCTCTAGTGCGTCGATTTCGACAAGCTGGTGTTCTGTTGTGAGGGCCATGAGGCGGGATTCACCGGTGGTTTCTTGGCTTGAGCCGTTTGCTAGGAATTGGGTTGATTGGGCGGGGCTCGAGGGGCGGAAGGAGAGCAGGGCTACGCTGGACTTGAGACGGGGGATGGGGGAGTCGCTGGCGATGGGGCCCCAGCGCTGGCCTTCTAGGACGGGGTAGTCGTCTTCGTCTTCTTCGTCGGAGGACTCGTCATCGGAACCTGCGGCCTTGTTGGGCTTCTTAGCTGTTTGCTCTGCGGCTTCTTCTAGAGTCCATGAGTCTATGCAGCCGGATAGATCGCCGGAGGCGAGGATCTTGCTGTTGTGCGAGAAGACGACACATCGGACTGTCCGTTCGTATCCGCCTAGGCTACCGTGCGAGACTTTCTCGAACCGGGCGTGACGAGGAGCTCTGCGAAGGTTGACCATCTGCGGCATGACCTGGGTTTTCTCCTGTGGGGATGAAGCAGGCTTGACCCTGGCAAGGCAGATATCGCTGTTTGGGCGGACAATGCAGAGCCACCGGCTGTCGGGGGACACTGTAACAAGTCGAGCACCCTCCTCGGAAAGTGTGGCTGGGGTGTCAAGTTTTTGTATGCGTAGGGTTCCTCGTTCGTCGCCTTTGCGCCGTCTCACTGAGAAGACTTTGATGCTGGATATTGTGGCAATGACTAGGAACTTTCCGTCGCTGGATAGTGTCGCGGAGGTGATGTTTTCTTCGCCCTAGTAGAGGATAACCGTCAGAATGCGTTCGATAGCAGCTATGCAATTCGGTATTGCTTACCTGGATCAGGACCTTCCCGACCAGCCGATGCCGCTGTCCATCAGGGACCTCGTGCAATGAGGTAGGACCCCGAGACACTCGCCAAATGCTAACCTCCCTATCCCAGAAACTCATCACAAGTCGAGAAGCAGGTGAGGAGACGACCGGTGGTACTTGAGGGAGGCTCGGTAGGTTTCTGTGGTGCTCTTTTCCGAACTCCCGTAGGGGCAAGACGACGGGACTGGCATCGGGTCCTGCTTGCTGTTAGCGAATGTTGACTACCGGAGAATCAGACAGGACATACCTCCAGAAACAACAATACTCAGGTTCTTCGTCTCGTAGACAGCGAACGTCTTCACATCGTGGGTATGGTATCTCCGATGCGTCACCTCCACCCATCTGCTGCTCTTGTCGCCCTTCTCCCCAGCCTTCTTCTTGTAGACGACCGTCCTTTGGTCCGCTCCACCGCTAACAACCGTCTCCCCGTCTGCACTCAGAGCGATATCTAAAGTATCTGCCAAATGACCCTGTAGCCGTTGGATAAGAGAGTAAGTCTTCGCGTCCCAGAACCGAACTTCACCAGCAGAGTCACCAGAAACAATAGTCCCATCCGGCAAACACTTCACCGACCACACCAGCAGTTCCTTCGAGCCCCCCGTCGGCCCCTTCCCCAAACTAATCGTGCGTAAAAGCTGCCCATTCCGAATATCAAACACCCGAATCGAACTATCCGCATACCCGGCAACAAGCGTATTCCGATTCTGAAACGTAACACTCAACACCCTCGGCTTCTTCGTCGACGGCCGCAGAATCCTCAAAAACTTCAAATCATCATCCTCCGTCGACAACAACACAATCGATCCATCCGCACACCCCGCAGCCAAATGCTGTCCCGTAAACTCCCCCTCCACAGCCGGAACCGGCTTATTATCCTTCCCCTTCGCAGCCTCCCACCGCGGCTGCGCAGCAAGACACCACATCTCCCCGTAATTTCCACTCGAGTGCCTCTTCGGTCGACCCTGTTCAAGATCCCACTCCGTCACCGTCGTCGAATACCCGATACTAAACAGGCGCAAACGGCCCGCTTGTTTCTGTCCGTCCGGTCCGGGCTCCGGTGGATCGAGCGTCCATGCCAGTCCCTCAATGCTGCGATCTTTTCCGCCGCGGAGCACGGTTTCCTGGAACCATGCGCCGCGCATGGGGTTCCATATTTCGATGTCACCGTTGGCGCGACCAATGGCTAGACGGAGGGTAGGGACCCCCTTCCCGCCGAGGCCGAGGGACGGGGGATGTGAAAATGCGAGCGCATTGATGGCTTGCGGGGTGTAAGGTACGAAGCGGCAGCGGTGAATATCCATTGTTTGGTCGGTCGTGGGTTTCTTGCGACGACAAAGGTCTGCGTTGCGGAGTGGCCGATGATGCTCAGTATAATGCGGTGAGATTGGTATTGAGGAAATACGTAATCTGGCTCTGGTTGGAGAGCCGACCGCTATACAAACATTCCGATGATGGTTTCTGGGGAATTTGTGTCGTTGAGTCGTGGTTATTGGGGTTGGACTTCTGGTCTTGTCGGTGTTCTACTTTTTTTTCTTGATACAAATTTTAGCGCCTAGCGGAGATCCACACGGAGCTGCTTGTCACGTGACTCATTTCGAGGTCTTTTGGGTTGTTTAACCCAGGGATACTTTTTGCTCTTGATGTGCGATTTACCAGGTGATGATCTTTGATGAGTTTTCATGGAACTCATTTTCCAATGCTAGATGAGATAAGTTACAAGAAACATTTAATCACTTGCGAGAAGTCCGCTTAGTTGATATTGCTGATCAATCTTCTCTTCGTGTAGATACACCGTACAGTCACCGGTCGTCATTTTCACGAGATATTGCATCGCAGAATGCCAGCAATTCAAAAGCTGAATACCGAATACTACGCTGTCTCGCTTCCAGACCCAAAGGACATGACTCGCATGAGAGCAGACCGTATACCCCTCCCTGACCTATGAGAGTCTGTGGAACAAGATAAGCAGCGGCCAGACAGTGACATCCAACCAGTTCAGATCACTACATCGTTGTCGGTTCACAAAATCATATATTAAGCTTCAGACTTGACAACGAACAATCACCCAGTGCACACTGCTGGGAGACCTCTCTCATAGTGGCCAACACTGCATGAGCGCCAAGTCAAAGCAGTCATCCACCACCTCCTGTACAGTTGTTGGCTATCAGGATTCAGGAGAGATGCAGGGATAAGTAAATCGCGTATATTGCAATTAGACCTAGATATATCGAAGGCGAAATCTCGATGCGTCGCAATGAGGAAAGCATGACAGGCATCTGCATGTCTCTGGTGTTTTCGGAGCTCCAAGGGCTGCCACGTCAGTCAGACCTAAGCCGTCATTCCGCCATCGCGGCTTGCCATTAGGACTAAGTATGCCGGTCTTGGGAGGTGGAAGGCCTGATAGGGCGAGGGGGATCACAGTACTGCAGGGATATCATTCCCCCGGTGGGCCAGTTTACGTTTGAGAGGCTGAGAATAGGATGATAAACCGGGTTGACTTGCTGGAGGGGTTATGTAGTATGTACAGAATACGCTGTTAGCGATACTCGTAAATAATACCAACAGGAGTGGCAATTCTGGTTGAGGCTTGCAAGCTCAGCTGAATCGAAGACGCCGCCCTGGCTTGATCGTCGGTGCGGGGTATCATGATTTATTAGGATTCAGCCTGGGCTCCAACTGTATTTCATGTTTCAAGATTGTCGGTCTGACCAGACTTGTATACTTTGTAGTTGGTTCGACACGGTTTGTCCTCGACTCAAGCTTCCACTGGTTACTAACTTACTACAAATCTGAACGTGCATGCTGTTCAATGGCCTTCTAGTAGGTAAGCAAAGAATAAATAAGGTAATCATTCATTCATTCAGCTACGTAATAGAATTAAGTTATAGAAAAGGTGGAAAGCCCTGAATGTTTCTCTGGTCCGCGGGTTCAATTGAAGGTTTCATTCGCCTTGATCGACAAGAGGAGCGCAAGACAGGATTTGAGATTGATGCTCTATATATAGTTGCTCTTCGGCGTCTCACGATCACCAAGTCCAATCAAAGAGCGTGATTGTAGAAGAGCTATTTTCTGTATTTCAAAGCTAGCGGTCCCGATCTCAGCCATGGTTGGGCACAGTTACCCCAACTTTAGAGTATCGCGCGACGGAGACTGAGAGTTGACTCCGCATGAGATGAAAGGTTGAAACTGGGGTACCATGCGACGAGAAAGATAGAGTTATAGACTCATGGAGCCATAGAATGATGCTCCAAAGTCGTAAAGTACAGAACATGTGAAGGTGACTGACTTATCGTCGGTAAATCTTGCCAGATAACGAACTTGTCCTGGGCTCCTGGTCACTTCTTGGTTCAGGAGGTGGCTTATGCGGCGATTCAGCTCACGTTGCAATCCAAGTTGGAGGAAGCCCAGTCCACACTCCGTAGATTACGTCGATTTACAAGCTCCAAGTGAGGGGACGGTCGACCTTCCGTCAGAGGATCAATGCACACTTGCGCGTCCCAAGTACCAACTTCAAGTAACAAGTTGGACCAGGACGGGAGGACCAGGCTTGGATGAAATCTCCTGACAAGGATCCCCTGGAGAAACGGTAAGAAAAGTGGGAATAAGCGCGATTGACTTTAACGCGATCCTCGAATCAAGGCGCGTAAAGGGCTTTTCTGAGTTGACGCCAAGCATCGCGGATAAGGCTTTCGACCCTGCCAATTGTGTCATGCTCTCTGAGCCCCTTATGCAAAGCATCTGTTTTACTCTTCGAGTTTGAAGCGAGAATGATGTCAATTATAATGAATTATGGGTTATGGGTTCATGATCTCCACGAGATTATTCCGTGAAGTTAAAGATTTGAGAAATCTTCATTTCTTTTGTTGATCTCTAATTCGGACGCCCAGAACGGGGCACCGAATGTCCGAAACGTGGGACGCGAGTCAATAATCAGTGACGCCATGGATCTGTACAATCCTCCGGGCGCAGGACCTATCGGTTCAATCGCTCGCAGAGTCAGTTCTTCTCTCCAATTCTCTGATGTATTCTCTGCGGAGCCACATCTGAGATGATATCGCGTGTACCGCGACCCGAGTCCCCGGTGTCTAAATCTCGATTCTCGAACAGATGAGTGAACTTGAGGACAAGGTATGGGGTTAGGTGGAGTCCTTTATTTACACTACAGCTAGCCTGCTCTATTTCATTTAGGCCTTTTCGAGTACTTCAATTACCTGCGTATGGCTTGCTGTATGTATGTATGTATGTATGTATGGAAAGGCTCAGTTTTCTTCATCATTACTACTCTATCTCCGAATATGCGGATTATGTCGTCGACTCCGTTGATCCATCCAATGCTGTCGAAGAGAAGACGTCCACGGTTGTCCATCTCCGCAGACCCGGTGAGGCGAGAAAATCTTTTCGAGAGAGGGTCCTGTCACCGTGTCACTATTTCTTTCTCAAGCATTTTCACAGAGCGTTTTCCAAACGCTATGATTCGCTGCCCGAATGCCTGTGCGGAACTCCAGATATCATATCCATCCCAGGTGTCAATGCCTCAGGTGCTGATTCTAATCTTAGACTGTTCAATCTTACACGAGTAGTCATTTTGACCACATCAATGAATACAAAAGCTTTAGACGGATATCATGAATTGATAGAAAAGCCTCTGTAGCAGAGAGCCCTATGGGTAACAATCGACCCTGTCTGTCTTCGTCGTCCACCAGGAAGGTTTTCTGACTTAAAGAAGTCGTGGTGGATCTACGGAGTTGTATGTACCGAGTACATTATTACCGACGTGGCGGTATGGAGTATCTTGATGAAATTGATGAACACCCGTAAGGCTATAACCGGATATGCGCTCATGCATGTACGATATAAGTCAAGATTGACACATAGATACCAAAACCCATCACCATGATGAATCAATTTACTACTACTCCGTAGTGGGTAAAGGAAGATCTCTGCATTGGCAATGACTATCGTCTAACTAAGCAAGAACCGAAGTTCGCGATGGAATATCAATAATAATAATGTCAATCATACAGGGTAGACTCGATATATCAAACGGAAGAATCGGTTTTCTACACGTCCAGCACGGAGAGACATTGGATTATTCTGCGAGCCTTCTAGAAAACTTCCTTTCCCAGCCCTCCGTCCGTCCTTCTCTTGGTTTCCACTCGGCCCACTCCAGAGATTTTTATACCGCTTGACGTACCTAATAGAGTCGTGCTTCATAAGTGTACGTAAAATTGGTAGGAACATGTTCATTTCCGACCCTTCCGGCTCCGATGGTCTTTACGAATAATTTGTGGGATATCTGGCTTACTGTTGAAGATGAGTAAAGTACTAGAGATGGGCGGGAGTTTCCCGGATGTTCTCCCGGCGTCGCCCTTTAACCTGTAGCTACTAGCTAGTTGCCTTTACATACATATGAGCTCAATCTGACTTCTGAGTAACTAGGAGAGTGAGGAACGTCGCTGACAAGTGAATCTTCCAGGCTTTTCAGTTTTCAGGATCCGCTGTGGGTTGTAACTTGTAACTTGTGGCAGGCTGGTAATCTCGGACCCGAACGCGGTGTAGCTGTATTAAAAGGGCTGGGATAACTATCTGTAAAACAGCTGGTGGAAATTGAGGAAATATACTATGGAGTACTACTACTACTAGTAGTACAAGTATGAATTTGAAGTTCAAGTTCGTATATGGTTCCTGAAGTATTATTAAACTGTATACAAATGAAGATATTCAACCCCTACTGATTCGATTTCAATTTCTCACCTTACAGACTCGCAGAGCGCTCACCATATCTCAAAACATTCTATAATTGGCAAAGATATAGTACGATATCCTTGCATGTTTTTAGGTATCTATATGGCCGAAATTACACAGGCTCGTCAGAGTACACAAGCACAGCGTAAGGGCAAATGCAATTAAGATGGGGGTCCTGATGGCTAGAGTTGAAGATGCAGGAACACAGCAAGGAAATTGTATACTCAATCGAGTCGGTTTGATTTTTATCGCCAGCCCCTGCATTAAGAAGGCTGCGATCATGCAATAATGGCTGGAGTTGCGTAGACTATCTAGTATCTACTCCGTATGTCCGTTGTCTGTACTCCACGAATACGAGGCCCAGCCTGCGATAACTTGGAAATTAGAGGCTTGGGAACATCCTTGTTCATTAGTTCGTAACTAACTATAGTTAAGTTAGTTATTGTTTGCCCCTTCCCCCCTGATGAGTAAGCCCCCTTTACCAGCTATCAGTCGGATTCGTTTCGTGAACTCGCCAACCTATGCGGAATCCGCCGTAGGGATAGCTGATTGTGGATTGAAGAGTGTCACTATTTGCCCAGGTACATGGGCTAGTAGCAGTACTTTCGGAACAACAAAGAAGGTTATCTCCTTGGTGTTGAAGATCAACCCCGAAGCAAGGAAGTCTTAAGGAGAGTACAGGGATGGCCTTAATATCGTACCCAATCTGATGACAATGGTGCCAGTGACAGATTGATGGTTTCTCTCAACACAGCGAAGACACTAATGACAAGTAACGCCGCCAGCCACGCCAGCCACTTCCGGCTGTGGGTGGGAGCTGGAGATGAACTTACGAGGCTAGAAGAATCGAATGTGAGGATCGAAATCGACCTGGACCCTTTCTGAAATAAAGGGGAAGAAAGCTACTGTTCCGAACCCCATGTTAGTTAACACCGTGGATGACTGGATGTATCGCGTATCTGTCAAAGGATGTACAGAAGCAAGCTCAACCTCATGGCATACCTGTTAGTGACTTTCGTAGAGGTCGGGTGAGGTCAACCCCGCAAAAAGTACACCACAGCCTTTAAAGTTGGTGGCGATGACTGCGACCAAGTTGCCAACAGTCACTTCAATTTCACTTCGGACGAACTACAGAGTACTCCGTATATCGTACTTCTGGCCCGCGATGTCTCATAACCATGTCATGGATACTCTGCGCCTGACTGAGATTCAATAGTTTGCGGGATTCATTTTCTTTATCCTTGAGGGATGAGGATAGCCATAGGCTCCATGGGCTCAAGCAAGAAATGATCAGAACTTTGAAGCATGTCCAGATCCAGAGCTCTGTCGGCTTGGATAATGATAGGCAGCACTGCGGAGTACTCCGTCGATATTCGATGGACAAACCTGAGACGCCACAACTGATCCATGGTAATCTTGCTGTCATCATGAATTTGACGATATCAACAGTACTACTAAGTGTGCTTGTAGTATGTGCAATAGTACAAGTCGCAAGTCAAATGCGAACCAGTCTTACTGATCCGATCGTCAGCAGCTGAAAGTTAATTAGTACCGCGCAGTGGTCGTCAAATAGCATTCAACTGTATGATATGTGAATCGATCGTGATGAGCATGAAGCCGCTAAGCTTGCGGCATCAAAACCAAAGATTGTTTTCCAGGCATCGACAGGTCACTGCAGGTGTTGCCTACCAGTACCAAGTTGCAGGCTCCAGTGCTGACCTGCCGAGAGTGGCTAAGTTAGCGAGGACGCGGCTGATGGAATAGTCGAAAGGATCTACTCCGTAAAAATTACCGAAGATGAGGATGATAAAATACACGATCACAGAGGGAGGGAAATAAAAATCCCAGCGCCAAGGAGCCGAGGTGTTCCTGGCTGGAAAATGACTCGCTGGTGAGGCTGGAGATCTCCCCACTCAGGCGTCCACCACAAGAACGCGGGTGCTGAACTGACGAACAAAGACCAGTCGTTTCTCTGCTCCTCCAGAGAGGGGGTCTGCAACGTCAGAAAGGCTATCTTGGATCAGAAAGTAAATGTGTTTGAATCTCTGGATACACGCTCTGGAGTCTGGACTCTGAACTTTGAAGAACTTTGATCCCAAGTCCCCGACAGATGGAGTACAGGCTGGGTCTACTAGTAAAAGCGGACCTAATAAGATGTTTTTGTATAACTGCTATACTCAAGTTACTGAACGACTAGTAGCAGTAGACATGGATACAGCCTGGAGTACTCCGTACACTTATCAAATCCTATTATTGACTTTCACGTTTCCAGTAAGGGTGTCTTGTCTGGGCTCAGGCCGCGTCTAACAAATTGATTCACTCTTACGAGCTCCATGCGAGGTTCTGGAAAAGGGAGTACCGGCCTTCACTGAGATTGTCCTGCGACTCCGTATATTTAAGCTCAACTTTCAGTAGGATCCAGTAATCCTTTCCAGCACCTGACCTTTCTTCATGCACCAGCTTGAAGATACTTAGGGACCAGTAGTTGGCATTATCGGCATGAACCTGACGAATTAATCGCTGATACAATGCATTGATCTGTTTCAACTGCGAAACGCGATTCTAGGGGCAATTAAGAGGGGACTGGTAACTCTTGAACGATCACAATAGAGAGGAGACCAGCTGAAACAGAACGGGAACGATACGCGATACCATACCCGAACCCGCCTTACTTGGGGCTATCCACTCGGTTAATACAGGAGAGGCCCGTCACACTTTACCATACGCCTGTACCTCTCTTCGACCTGTATCTCCGGCTCTCGTCCCTTCTTTGATCCTGAGAGATCTTCTTCTTTTCTCTTTTCTTCCCTCACACCCGCCTGGAGAGAGAAGCAACTCCTCCTCACTCTTCTCTCCTCCTCCTTCTTCTACTTTCATCCTCCTCTCCCTTCCTCTCCTCCCATCTCTCCTCCCCCCTTTCCCGTCAATTCCTGCGGAGAGAGATCTGAGACTGGTCTCCAGGTTGAGATACAGTCGACGGCGTTCTGTCAGTCGACCTCATCTTGTATCCGTTGCACCAGCTCTCCAGTCGAGCCGTGTCCGTCAGCTCCTGCTTCGACGCCCTGCCCCTTCGACGTTTGTTAACTCAAACGGCGAACCTTCCCCTATCTGACCGTCGAAGTCCAATCCGTGGAATCGTCAGTTGGACTCCCCTGATTCAACTTCTGCCGGTTAGAAGAGCAACGAGAAGGGTCTTTTTGATTTCTTTTTCATCTTTTCCCTTTGAACAGCGCTTTTTTCGTGTACATGATTCCGTTGCGGTCGTGATTTGCTGGAGGTGAGCTTTTTTCTTTTCCTTTTTTTATTATTTTTATGTACCATCCAATCCGACCCTTATGGATGTCGATTGGAGCACGAAGCTTTCAATCGGTGACGCCAAACGATTCCTCTCGATCCTGTTCGGTTTTGGAACGAAAGAGTTTTCCCTCGAGTTCGTCATGTGCCGAGCGGAGCAATACAAACGGATTCAACATTCGTATGCGTCGAGAGACTCGATCCCATCCCTGCGGAACACGGTGCCCTCGAATATAAGAAGATCTCGTGCAGTGCCTGGGAACAACTCAATGGCTAAGGGGGCAATTGAGACAGTCCTTTGGGAGGCGAGACACAATGGCTTGTTGGAGTGGAAGAGAATCGTGTACGAATCATTGAGAACTCCAAGTGTATTCTCTGCACAAATGTCATTTCTTGGACGATTCATGATTATTTAAGGAACGGATAAGCCGTCCCATTTCGATTCATTTGGATCAAGGGGTCGCCGTCATGGGAATGTATTCCCTATGTGCACGAGGTCGATCCAGGGCATCACATACCGAGAAGGACCAGCAACCTCGCCCCTACTGGCTTATCTGGAGGAATTGCGAAGGAAATACTCAGCAGATGACATGAAATTGATTGACTGACGCTTCCGTTACCGTCTTTAGGAACAGTTTACAATCGAATTTTGCATATATCGGACTCGACCTTGCCGGGCCCTTTGATGTGGATTTCGACGTATCGCAACTTTCTATCTCACAGACCACTTCAGTCTTCTACAAGGACGTTTAGGGTTTCAATCTGTACGTTGTGAACATTGTTGCATTCCGATCTCCCCCTGACGATATCCCTACCCCTACATAGGGTTCGTACCTGTACTCCTGTTCCACATTCCGGAGTACACAGGCTCGTTAGTTCATACACTGGTTCCTAGGGTGAAGACGTTCTGTTGTTCTTTACCTTTCGAACTAGTCTCCTCCAGACTCAAGCTTGACGGATCATTCCTACGTCCTGTCTCCAGCCTAGATGCCAGACACGCCGTCACGGTAAGGGTTGCATTGTGCCCTCTGCCCGAAGGCTTTATCTCGCTGGGTTAGTACTCTCATCTCAAGGGGTCCCCTTGATATATGCCGAATGCACCGTTGTTCCTTTCCCCGACTTCATCCCTCCTTATCCTCAACTTTCTCAATTTCTTGGAGATCTTCGCGTTTATTGGTTTTTAATATCTTGAATTCATTCACTAATCCAATCATTCTTTTTAGCTCTGGCCCCTAAAAAGGCTGCCATAACCCCGTTGTCTCGCCGTCTTTCTCCCAGTATCCAGATTATTATCTCCTTACTGGCCATTCCTTAATACTTTCCAACTAATTCCACTCCTTAATCTTTACCTAATTAGACGACTGTCACTCTCTTAATTCCGTCGTTTCCTGAAAGGCTCCGTCATCTTCAGGTCCACTCCTTTCATATTCAGTTCGACATCCTTACCAATTCGACATCATGGCTTACCACAAACGCCCTACCTCGAGCTACCAACCCTGTGACACGTTTTTCGTGGAATCATACGACGACTTCCCTGTCCCCCGGATCGACCCAAAAGAGCATGCAAAGTTGATCGCTCGAGAGCGTCAATTTGCTATCGCCGATGAGCTATCAAGGATTGCGAGTGAGGAATACCGTGAGGACGTTCTATCTCACATATTAGACATGGATGTTCGTATCCTAGGTTTTCTCGCCATGATTTCAGATCTTGAGCTAATCATGGCATGGCACACAGGCTGCTACCATACCTGATGTTGAATCGATTGACATCCAGACCGAAATCCAGTGGTTCATGCGTCCTTACCTCCTCGACTTCCTGGTCGAAGCCCACACCGCCTTCCAGTTGCTGCCATCAACTCTGTTCTTAACCGTCAACCTCCTCGATAGATACTGCTCCAAGCGTGTTGTCTACAAGAGGCACTACCAACTGGTCGGATGTGCAGCACTCCTCATTGCGGCCAAGTATGGTGACAAGAAGGATCGTGTGCCGACCATCCGAGAACTCAAGTCAATGTGCTGCGCCCTGTACGACGATGACATGTTCATCCAGATGGAGTGGCACGTTTTGCAGACGCTCGGATGGACAATTGGACACCCAACCGTCGACAACTTCCTTCAAATGGCCGTTCTCGACACCCAGTATGACCCTGAGGTGGAACATCTTGCGCTCTATATCTCCGAGATCTCTTTATTCCACCGCGAGTTCGTTTCCAAGCCGTCCTCCGACCTCGCCAGGGCCTCGCTTGCCCTGGCACGGTGCATCTTGAACCGGCCTCAGCCTCGTCACACGGAATGGGCCTCGCAGTACGACTCCATGACGCTTGTTGGACTATCACAACAACTTCACCAGCCGTCACAGGTGTTGTCAAGGAAGTACTCGTCCTCTCACTATTCCCGGGTCTCCAAAATCCTGGAGCAGTTCCTCGCGCGTCAAGCTTCGATTGCCAGCTACACGCCACCCAGCCCTCCCTCCGACGTTGTCAACTCTGAATCCAAGCCATACGAAGGAGAAATCGGGCTTGCCACCCCACAAAAGGCCCCTCATCCCTCTAACATGCCTCACGGTTACATCACACCGCCAATTACCCCTGAAAATGATGGGTTTGCCAATGGTCATAATGCGAATTATGTGAAAGCGATACCGGTACCTAGTGCTTGCTCACCGTCGCCAACGCCTTCGCCTAGTCTGCAATATATGGCTCCGAACCCCTACCAGCAGGAGCCAGCCTATGTCCCCCATCAACAATTCCTCCAACCTCAGATGAGCTTCAGCACTGGATACTAGGCTTGAGATCACTGAAACTGTGTCAGTCGTCAGCCATATCTTGACACATTCCTCCGTGTCACGATATAGTGCTCCTTACCTCATACATCCTATGGCATAATTACCCGATCTAGTTTACAAACCATTATCGAACATTTTTGGAGTGGTCCCACCAGCTGTCTTGAACCGACAGATCTGGCTTTTTCAATATTTTTTCTTTGTCATTTGCAAAAAAATTGCATACCCCCTCTCCTTGTGTTTGTGACATATCATACCCTGAGTGTCCCAAGTTGCATCTATCTGCCATTTGATTCTTGACATCTAGCATTTGCAAGCGCGAGCATTCCGAGTTCAAATTGCATCTAACTGCCTGAAGATTATCCGTTATTCCCATTCGAAGCCATTCGGAGTGGATGGAACTACTTGCATTTGTGGCACCCGCAACGGTGTCCGGCTCAAGCAGACTGCCGACTCCTATTTTCTCATTTACTTTTCTTTCCCCATTTTATCCCCATCCATACCGTCATGTAAAGATCTTAATGTGGTTTCACCTTATCACCGCCCCTCATCTGTGTGTGCTTATCCAGAATGAGCACTGTTCTTGGTTGGTGGAAGGAGGTTCCGTCCACAAAAAAACGCAGCAAAAAAAAACAGGATTCCACAAAAACGAGCAAAAAAATATTACTTGCCTCAGGATATGGAAACCCGCAAGGAACGGAGGACGATTAAAAGGAGAAAAAGAGAGGGGGCAAAAAGGGCTGTTGAAGGAATTGGAGAAGTACAGATGGCAGTTGGCCCCCCCCATGGAACGGCATATCGATCCATTGAAAAGATGAATCAATTTCTCTTTTTCATTTTTTGCAGAATGTATAGTTACCGTAGCTCTAATTCTAAGCATGTCGTAGTCGACTGGGGGCCCTCGAAAGTCAATTGCGTCCGGAGCATCATAATGCAGCTTAAGTTGTGCTAGCTCCTTGAACAAGTCGGTAACTGACTCGACACATGTACACTCGTAGAGTATCATAACTACACGCAGTTGCCAACTCAGCAGAAGCTCAGTGACTCACTCAGTGCATACCGACCATATCTCTCCCTCGCCGTTATCCACCTCTCTAGTATAGTCATTGCGGGCATAACTCCAACACAGACACAAAGCTACTAAAGTTGATGGATGCACATTATAGAATTAGCGCAGATGCAGCAGGGATCATGTACCTCGTAAGTACACTGTTCCTAGTAGTTACTACTTCTCAATCACAATAATAAGTCATGGTGTGATGGGGTTCAGGTTACCGCTCCGCCCCTTACATTTAGAATATTGGACCGAGGGTGTATATATATAGGAGATCGGTTTATGTACCGTAAGCTATGTAGCATGGGACTTGTAGGTACTAGATACGTAGTGATAATATTGATAGTATAATACAGGGGACTATAGATATGGAGTAGACAAGATATATACTTGTTATATATTTTGCTGCTCACCGTCTTTCGAGCTTCAAGTGCCAAGGGAGGTGGAGCGAGGGGCGCTCGGTATCTACTACTATATTAGATTGCAACATATGAATGCACTTGGGCAGACTACCTACTCGGAATATAGGATAGCAAAGCAAAGTAAAAAGTAAGGAGAATGAACAGGATAGATAGTAACCCGAAATTGTGAATTAGAATTCGTTCATCTAGAGTTAAATACTGTAGATAGAGATAAGTCTGTCTGGTAGTTGTACAGAGATGATATAGGCAGGTAGGTAGTCAAGATAACGAAGTCTTGAAGACGTAGAGAGGAAATGGAAAAGGAAAAGTTCTCGTTGAGCATTCGCACTGAGTACTGGCACTGCATTGCAGGATTCCTTGTGTTGTGAATCTGATGGGTCATATGATCCGAGGACGAGACGGGATAAGTCGAGCAATGCATTGGACTGCAGGAGTCGGTGGCCTGAAAAGAGAGAGAGGGAGAGGGATAAGATGAGACATGGAGATAAGGGAAGGTTGGTGTCGTGATGATGGACTGATCACAGAACACGGAAGCGGTGCCGAGCTCCCTCGCTCTCTTTTTTCTCGCAGGTCTCCCGATAATGAGGTGATCGGATCAGCGAATGAAGGAGTGACATGACATGAGAGACGATGGCCAGCTGCCAGCGGCCAGCCAAAAAACAAAAAAACAAAAACCAGATAAGCACCCACGCTATGCGGAACGACAGAGAAAAAAAAAGCAAAAGGAAAAGTATAATATAGGTACAAAGATGGGGAAGGGAGTTAGAGTCGGGGAAGCAGGCGAGCTAACCTGGGGTGGGAAGCAAGGTCAAGACTTAAGACTCAAGAGGAGGTCGAAGAGTTTGAGGTAACACGTGTGCTTTGCGGAAAGGGTGAAAGAAAAGAAAAGGACGGTCGATAAAAATACAATGCAATGCAATGCAGTCAATGTACAGGGGTGAAACTCCGGGGACTCTCCAGGTCAGGGGGAGGAGAGAAAAATGTTGCGGTGACCACGGAAGGCCCAGAAACAACATAGTGCAGTTCGGTCGAGAACGCGAGAAATGAGATGGCAAAGGATCAATGAAGTTAGACCCAAGCAGACTACTGCTTTAGTCGCTTTAGTCGAATTGCTGGTGTCGATCGTCGCCTCACTTTTTTGTATGAAGCCGCGCGGATAGGGCGAGTAATGCAGTAGCTCTGCTAAGACAATCCAGCTCGCTGCTCAAGCTGTCGCAGCTGCCAGCAGTGCTTGGATGATGGAATGATGAAATGATGAAATGACGAAATGAAAGAAGGAAGAGAAAGTAGCCAAAAGTCTACTTCCATCGTTGTCTATCCCAGCCCGACGGTCTTGTCTCGTCGTAGATTCGCCCGCCGTGGTTATGGACAACGACCGGGGGTTGTCCTTTTCGTGGACCGGCATTGGACCCTGTAATTGCAGAAGCATATCTGTTACTGACTATTCCAGACTGAGATCGATTTAGACTTGCATACCTCGTATATCGGAGACGACCACTACCTGGTCACCGCTGCTGCTGTCACTGCTGGACAGGGTGGAATTTGACTCGTTGACTTTGTGCGGCATGTTGAATGATGGAGATGAAAGAGGATGTAGAATTGATATCGCGAAGTAGGTGATAGGAAGAGGATAAGCTGGAGAATATATAGTACTCTCGGGGTATATATAGAAGGTTGACAGGTCGTGGCGGAGCAAGGCACAAGCTAGAGTAGAGCTGATGGTAGGCGGACCGAGAGGCTCAATTGATGAGAGGACGAGAGAAGGAGAGATTGTAAAGTAAGTAGTTTGATTATGATGGTAAAGTAGTGTGTTGAGAGCTAAGAAGGATGGGCAAAGAGAGGCCTTTTGTATGCCCCCAGGAAGCAAGGAAGAGCGAACAAGTCAAGCTGATCGAAAGAGGAATAGAGGCAAGTCAATAATAAAGAATCAAACCAGAAGAGGGAATAGTCATCTCGCTAACCAAGTGTATAGACAAGACTAAGATCCGGCTGGCTGGATGACCCCGGAGTCTCTCTCTGCATAACGTCCTTCATGAAATGAACGCCCAGGCCCAAAGGGGAATATCAGCCTATCAGTACTAAGTCACCCAGCTGAGCTGCCGAAAAAGACGAGGCGGCAAACCGGATGCCCCGTCAACTCCTAAACAGTGAACAGTACCTACTGCAGTATTCCGGAGTACGACTAAAGTAGACCGATCCCGCCTTGTCTGTCTCCTTTTCCCTCAAGTTCACGGTCCAGAAGCTCAACTATGTCACTTTCTCGCCACAGTGGAATTGGGATCAAATGAGGCTGATTCCATTTTCCTGTTGACTTTCTCTCTCTAATGTCCATCTTTCCTTGGATGATGTGGCGCATCGAGGCTATGACCAGCCAACTTTCCCTAAACTTAGGACACGACCCCTGTTGTATTTTACTTTCTGAAACAGAATATACACCATATGATTGGCCAGACATCGTATTAAATTGCGTAAAGTACAGCCCGTTACAAAAATGGTCACTTGATCGATCACGCTCCACCTATTTATAACGAGCCCCAACCCAGCCTAGTTAGTAACTTATATCTCCTGATGACTAAGATCAAGTTTCTTCGTCTAACCCGTTTGAGCGAAGAAATCAACAACTCTTGAGGCTACTCCAGAGTCCGGAAAACCACTAACTAGTAACAACTGAGCCTGAGATTGAGTGAGTGGTGTGATGACGAGGCTGGCTACTACTAATGAAGGGGAAGGGCTCATCTCGGGCAAAACAGGGAAAGAGAAAAAAGCAAATACAGAAATCACGCCTCATCGCCGTCCTCTGTGGTACGGAAAGAGTCGGAAGAGAGCTTGTTGGCTGGGAGCGAGCTGCTGGTGCTGCTGCTGCGAGTCCAGCTCAGACAGGACTAACTAGTTAACTCTTAGCTGGCTGCTTACTGACGTCTACGATCTGGGTAGGTTAGGTTAGGTAGGCCAGCCTCCTGAGTCCATCCAAAGCCAGACTACTCCATCCAGACTCCAAAGATGGACCTGGTCTATTGAATTTCAGAGACTATGGATGACGTCTGGAGTAATGATATTCATCACCTATCGCATTTTGTATACCTACCCCGTATTAAATGTTCCACCTGCCTATCGATTATCAACGCTTGGGCTTGCAGATCGCTATGCTATTTACACTTCCAACTACGAGTAATAATAATGAGATAGGCATGGAGCACTGTGTTACGATGGAAAACCCCAGAGTCCAGAGTACAGTTACTATCTGTCTATCACCGACCTCCTCGTTGGTTCCAGCAAGTAACAAAAGTCCGATAGAACTCGCAGGCATGGGTTCACCGCTTCAATCTTGGCTGGCTTCAGGCTTCACGGATTCACGGACTCAGAGTAGATTCGTGGAGGCCGGATATGCAGGTTAGCCGGTGCCAATCATTGATTCTAGATCTCCACGTATCGACTGGATCGTTATGGCATTAGCTATTATTGTTTCAGGAACATCCGCTCCCCACACGCTGCTGCGTGCACTCATTCTTGAACTGCTAGGAACTGCTAGTAGTCTGACTTGGACAATTAGATTTAGTCATTCTGTTGAGTTGTCCATGTCGCACACAGCTTGTCTTTATTGATCGCCTCGTAGCCCCCATGTTTTGCACTGCGTCATATCCTGTGCAACCGCAAGCTGAACAAAAGGGAATGTAAGGCGACTCTCCGCGTCTGCTGCCCAAACACCCAAGTCAACCAAGTCAACTTGGTGCTACCCATCTCTTCCCTCGTTAGATAGCTCACTTGTTCGCCTTCTTCATCCGTTCTTCCCATCCGTTCATACTGCGTCGAATCCCCAAGGTCCTTCGCGCCGCCAACCCCCCCGACTGTACCATTGACATCGTGGTTGTGTGGTACGTGGCCGCTGGCCGCATGTCCCCAACTTTACCTGCACAGCTCTTACCCTCGCTTTGCCCCAACTCTTCACGGCCCTTGGTTTTATCGATAATGTCTTTGCTCACCTGATCACTACGCGGCATTGGCTTATCTGTGGGCTTCGCCGAAGCAGCCAACCATGTGTAGCGGTTGGGGTCAGAGGGTTCGAGGATGGGGCGGGGTGGGCGAAAATGTTGCGTTGGAGGGCGATGTCCAATATACTGCGTCGGAATCGCTTCGGGCCGTGCATTGGACGGCAATACGCTTTTAGTGAGATGATTGGCGGCAATTGGTCGGTTTTGTTGTGGCTGGACGTGCGTTGAGCGTGTCTCGCTGTCGTGCTGTGTAGACCGAGAAGGCTGGCCGAAGAAGCTCGATATGCTTTTCTGAGAACCGTTGGTCGTTTTGCTCCCGCGCTCTGAATCTATGGGCGGTTCTTGTTTCAAAGTTGTGGTCGCTATATACTCTCGGGCTGTTGAGAAGCCAGACACGGTAGTGGGCACCATGAAGCTCGAGCCGTTCATAGTATATGTCGAGGCCATATTCGTGATGGTCTCGACTGCTGAGTTCTGCTCATGATCATAACGTCGCCGTTTGCTGCAAGGCTCGTCTAATGCCCGAGAGCCATCCCATCGAATAACTGCTTCAACCGAAACTTGACCGTCATCGGTCCACTGATCATCATATATAGAAGGAAGAGAGACCATCCCCTCCGCCATGGCTGCGGCTGACGGACGTTGTCGCCGCAAAATGTCTGCAATCCCATATACAACCTTGTCATCCAATCTTGGTCCGACCGTGCGAAGGCGTGTGGTTATTAGTTCTTGAGGGAGAAACGAGGTCACACTGGTTTCCTCGCCGTTTCGGGCCTGCCGAAGCGGATAGCTTAGGTATAATAACGCCTGCGCTCTGGTCATAGCCACGTACAGCAGCCGTCTCTCCTCGTCTGAATCCTCCGCCCGTGAGTGAGGGAGAATACCTTCGTATGCTGCCGGAATGAAGACCACAGGCCACTCAAGGCCCTTTGCCGCGTGAATGGTGGAAATAGTAACTTTCTCTTGCGCCTGCTCTTCCCTTTGATTACCTTCTTGTGGAAGAACCTCGGTGGATAGAGCTACGTTCGCTAGAAATCGGGATAACGCTTCCTCACCAGGGTGAGCTTGCTGCTGAACAACGCCCTCGATCTCAGGAAGGCTCTCATCGTGCCCATTGTCATCTTCTGACTCGATGGTGTCGTCTGTCTGAATCAGAAGTTCCTCCACGTTGGCCCATCTATTTTCATCATTCGTCCCGTAAGCTGCGGTGAGGTATTCTCGAAAGGACAGCTTCTTTATCACAACCTCCAGAAGCTTCCTAGGTGCTGAGCCATCGGTACACTCACGCAGTTTCTCTCTAGTGTACTCGATCAAGCCGACCAAGGTGCAGAGTCCTTGGTCGGCAGGTTTCGATAGGGGTCGCTCGGTCGACCTGCGACCTTGGGCTACATCCTTTATGTAGTCCCAAAGAGATTTGTTGGCCTTCTCAGCGCCGCCCAGCAGCAATCTGATTGTCTCTTCTCCGATTTTTCTTGACGGAACGTTGATAATGCGCAGAAGCGTTTCCGTGTTCTCGGGATGGCTAACGACTCGCAGGTAATCTAGGAGTAGTTTAATCTCGACTCGGTCGAAAAATCGCTGACCTCCAACCATTCGATAAGGGATGCCATGCTTTCCCATTGCGGATTCGATCTGTCGAGACAGGGATGCTGACCTGAGTAGGATCGCAAAATCCGAATACCCTAGCAACTTCCCCGTTAGGCCGATACATCTTTTGATCTCAAGCACGATCCACTGAGCTTCAGCGTCGGCAGATGGTAGTTTGCGCAAGACCGGTAGCGTGCCAAAAGTGTGCGTTGGCTGTAGCTTCTTCGCCGGCCGAGACGAATCTTGCTCGATGACATCCTGGGCGGATTTGAGAATGGAACCGGATGAGCGATAGTTGTCCTCCAGCAGTACAACCTCCGTATCACTGTACAGTCGTTGCATCCGTTTCAGGTTCTTGATTTCCGCAGAACGGAAGCCGTAGATGCTCTGATCCGGATCTCCAACGGCCGTGATCCGCCTGTTTCGAGACGCAAGCAGGTTCATCAACTCGTACTGGATTTGATTTGTGTCTTGGAACTCGTCCACCAGAACCACCTGCACATTGGAAACGCACTGCGGATGTTGGCTAAGCAGCTCCGCACATCGCAACAGTAGATCATCGTAATCGAGTAGATTAGACGTGGCTAACTCATTCTCGTATTCCCGGTATACCTGGATGAACTCGCGGTGCTGAAGTATCTTGCTATCCTTGGTATGTTTCGTCGCCACATCATCCGGGGATATTCCGTGCGCTTTCTGATGGGATATACGAGATCTCGCGATGTTGGGTTGAATTCCGAGCTGTAGTCGCTTCACGATTCTCTGCAGGGCTCGTGAGCAAAACGCTTGGATAGTGAACATAGATAATAAATTAATTGAGTACTGACTCTTATGATTGCCAAAGTATCTCCCGAGTCTGCTATCCCGAATCCCTTCTGTAGCCCGATCAAATGCCCGTATACAACCAAGTACCTTCGACAGATCGAGTGAAACGTTCCTAGGAGTAATCTCGACTGGATTTGGTCACCCACCAATTTAGCGAGCCGCTCTCGCATCTCCCGGCTTGCTTTGATGGTAAATGTGCAACAAATGACATCTTGCGGGCGATATCCATAGTAGGCGAGGAGATATGCGACGCGTGATGTTAACGTTTTTGTCTTTCCAGATCCTGGAGGGGCAAGAACTTGTAGAATTGACGCGGGAGAAGTTACCGCGGTCTTCTGGGCGGTATTGAGGCCATCTAGTATCGTGTCTAGAGAATCCATGAGAGGGTTTCGAACGCGTTGCGCGCACAGTTGACTCGAACTTGCTGTCCATCTTCGAAACTCCAACGCGCCAAATCACGTGGTCACGTGATTCAACATCGAGTAATCAACAATTTCACCCTGATCATTAATGCTCTGAACAGCGAACAGGTCGAAACCAGTGCAAGCCGTTTTTCAGTTGTTATGAATTTGAATTGACAATTGATGCTTGATAAGTGGTTGAATCTACAAGTGTCATGCACGGACCACCTGTTGCCATTTATATCGTCAAATCTTCAGCCTCCAGCAAACCACATCCCGCTCTTTCCTCTTGGACAAGATAACCTCTGCAGACATTATCTGCCCGTCATGGGCTGGGCAGGGATCGCAGCAGTCATTGCGACGTCATGTTTCCTACTATATCGGCATCCCCCAGCGTCCTGGTTTCCCGAGTCTCCTGCCGCCGATCAAGCCCGCACCGAATCCACTACCGAAGTGAAAGCTATTCCTCGCACCACGGAAGGGGATGGAACGGTATCTAATATCAAGCCTGAATCGCAATCCTTAGGGGCGGAAGATGAACCCGCTGAAGAGTCGCAAACAACCCCGAGAGCATCTGCGTCGATCACCCCTGTCCTAGACATCCCCTCCTTTCAGCTCAGCGACGATAAAACAGACAAGGCCGCTGCCCCAGAAGTGAAACAAGATACACACCAAACAACGAAAGGCTCCCTGCAACCGCAGTCTACCTCACTCGCGCCCACAAATACCATGACCACGAACGACCCCAGACCTACGACACAGCCACCTGCCGCAACTGACGCCTCTTTAATGCCTCCTCCTCCCCCTCCCTCTCGCCTGCGGCCGCCAACATTCCAGAAACAAACCCTACCACAACCACAAAACACCTTATCACCACCGGGTCGCTTCCCTCCTCAACTAGCTGGTAGATCCGCCGGCAGCACCCTCGGCCCACCTCCCTCCGCAGCAGCGTCTGCCCGAGCACCCCCCAGTCGCTCCACGAGTAACTCACTGTCTCCGACCACAGTCACTTTAAAGCCAGCGCAAAAGGCATCGCAAAGAGCAGTCCTCGAGCCAGGCTACTCACCCCTGGACTGGGCAGTGCTGACCTCAAACCCCAATCACAAGCTACGCGGAGCGAATTTACCTCCTACTCTTCTCAAAGTGACTCCCTCCTTGCTCAAGGCGCAGAACGGAAGAAAGGGCACGGACGCTTGGACTTCCTACCAGGGGAAGGTCTATAACATCACCCCGTACCTCCCGTTCCACCCCGGCGGCAAGGGGGAACTCCTTCGGGGTGCTGGGAAAGATTCAGGTAAGTTATTCCTAGAGATTCACCCGTGGGTGAACTGGGATGCAATCCTAGGGGAGTGTTTAGTGGGGATTCTGGTTTCTGAGCATGAAGCTGTAGCGGAGAATCAGCTTGACGCGATGGACTAAGCTCACATCTATCTCCGCTTTCATCCTGCTTTGCCTTTTACTAAGCGGGATAGATTTTTATTCTAAGTAGATATATATATATATGTATATAGAAGGTTCGAGGTATAGGCTATGATACCCATAAGAGATAACAATCACCAATGTGATATTTTCTTTCCATACACGTAACTTTTCAAAAGAAGCTGCTTCGAAGGGCAAAGTAGGGATATAAAATATGTGCAGCTCTACATCTTATCTCCTTCAACTTTGCAGGGGTCTTCTGCAGAAAACGTAGTCTAAAACACGAGAGACTAGGTATGAAATACTTGAACCTCTACGACGCCGACAAGCATCACAATACTTTGGAGATGATTCGGAGAAAGATAATATTTCTTTCATGAAGTAGGTACGTACATTGGTAGAAGAACACTATTTACAGCCAGGGTATTTGTGAATATGTAAACAAGATTCCCCAATTCCACTCTAGATATAAACATATATAAGAACTCTGACCAGCAGGAGTGTACCATGTTCATTATCATAACCCAATCAACCATCAAGCCCACTTTCCGAGCAGCGCCATCAACAGGGCGCCCAAGCATAGAAGGCCAAACGCCGCGAGCACAACTTTGATGGGGGCTTTGCGCATCGACGTGCTGAACATGAATTCGTGGGCCATGAGTTCCACGAGGGCAGTGTAGATGAGGATACCGGCGGAGATTGAATCGAAGACTCCGTTGACGACGAGGGTAGTGTAGCCTTCCGGAGGATACGACTTGCGGACACCTAGGCCAATGGCAATTGCGATCGGGGTCGACACTCCGTATCCTAAGCCTAGTAGGTAAGGCGTCCATCGTTTCGAGCGAGGCCATGGGATAGTAGCCAGTCGGGAGCCCAAACCTAATCCTTCGAAAGTTTGGTGGAAGACTAGAACGATGTAGAGGGTTGTGAACTCAGTGCCGGACACTGCGAGGGTCAAGCCGATGAAGACCGAGTGAAAGATGATTCCGAATTCGAGGATGAAAATGGAAGTCAGCTGGGCCATGTATTCCTCGATGGCAGCATTCTTGTCGGCCAGCTCAAGGTCACGATGTTCTCGCGAATGACCAAGGTGGTCCTCGCCTGGAATATGACTCTTCTCGTCGCCCGTGGGTACAACTCCATGGTTCTCAACCTCGTTTTGATGGTCATGAGCATGACTTTGGCCGAAACGAGAGAACCGCATAACCATCAGCTCAACGAAGAATAGAGCCACGACCGTCATAAGGATGATGCCTTCAGCCCAGGAATATTCGGTGATTGGGCCAGTCAGACATTCATTCCGGAGGGCTTCTTCCGCAGGGCCTAGTAGGTGAATGAAGGCCGTGGCGATGATAACTCCGGAACCAAAATACTTGGCAATGAAGAATGCGTAGCGTGGCACGGTCGAATTCTGATAGCTGCGAGCGAGAACAGGGAATAAGGCACCAAATGTGGAGCCGATGAGGATCACGAAAATGGAGGATATGCGCAGGCCCATGCGACCATCGTACTCATTACCTGTATCGCAGGTAGGAAGAGCATCATCTTCCGCCCGACGAAGAAGGGCATGAATCGGGTTCATCGTGTCTAGTGGGGCAAGCGTGGCTCTTATGGCTGTAGTGAGAAAAAAACGTCCCTTTTGTGTTGCACAGCACAGAGCACCCGGCGCCTTCAAAATACCCCAACGAAGCGCGGGAAATCGGCCAGGAAGAGCCAATTGACTTCTCCGAGTGCCGCTAAAACCAGTAAGAGGCTATCAAAGGTCGGACAAGAATGCAGACCGGATCAAAACCACGTGGAACTGTGGTGAAGCCTGTTGCGACGATGATCTGTATGCTTGATTTATGCTTGGTAGGTTTGGTGTTTCTTGGTGTTTCTTGTCCTGCCCTTATACGCTTTATAAAATGCACCCCCACGCGCAATTACAAGGTCTCAAGCGGTAATGTCCGTTAAGTTAGCTCCTCTTGATGTCTTCGTGAGAATGTTGTGACCTATCAAGGGACTTCAACTGTCAAAATGGGTGGGCAGCGGGATCTAGCGTGAGGACCTTCGTGGCCTGTCGTGGGATGAAACACAATGCCTATGCAGGTCAGGGTGAGCAACGACCAAAGACCGCGAGTCTTGAGAACACTTTGGAAGGAACGGCTCTCGTCGCTAGCTAGATAACCTGTGCTGAGAAGCCCAAGACCGCATACAGATGCGGATTGAAGGGAAGGTGTGGGAGGAGGGAAGAAGCACTGATGGCGGGCTCATGATGGAGAATTCGATTATTTCAGACTGATAGGGTTGGAGTGGGAATGAGGACCTTGGAGGTGTTGGACGTCAAAGATTTTGAGGACCTTGGGAGAACAGGTGGGGTGACTTCAGTTACTTTCCAATGCTCCGTCATTGGTCGGCGCCCTCAGCTTCATTACGTGCATATATGCTACTTTATGCATCGCTTACATAATAATGGCAAATGCACGTCATCGGTCCAGGCTCACAATGAACATACTCTCTTCGCTATTGAAGGCGCGAGCGTTTCTCCTTCTGCGCCGTAGTAATGGCCCCGATTCGACGGTATCTACGAATTAGTAAGTACTCCGTGCTTGAATGCAGGATATACCTGGAGGATCCCTCAGATACGCGGTGGCTCCTCGATAGTCGCGACCCTGTTCTGCCTCGCATCTTCGCCGCCATTCGACCCTTGGTCATTCCAAAGCTGCGAGAAGAGAACGAGAGGCTGTTTGCTAGGAAGAAAGGACGCCCGGTTAAGGATGTGATAGCGGAAGGTATGAACCTAAGTTTACCTCGACAGGTGCCACCGATGTCAACTAACCATACTCAGAGGACTTCGAGGTCGCATTGTTTCTCCGGGAATCGCGCACCCGCCATTCGCTTCTGACGCGGCACAAGAGCTTTGGAGAGCCAGGGGATACACACACGCGAACAGGTTCCAACACGGGGAATGGTGGGCAGTTTGACACCGGCATCTTGGTCGAGAGCGACAGCGAGTCGGAAATGAACATGGATGATATCCCACAAGACGATGCAAGTGAAGAAGAAGGCAATACTTCAGAAGGCCAGCGCGCAAAACGAAAGCGAGATGAACCATTGAATAAAGCGCTGGAGGAAGATAAGAAACTCCATTTTAACACCAACTACGAAGGCTTTAACATCTATGGTTGGATGCTGTGTCTGCTCGTCACGCGAAAAGGAGACAGGGGGAAGGCTAGGACGGCGATAGCAGAACCTAAGCGTCAGGTCTTAATGGAGGAGTGGATATCCACCCAGGCGCAAGGAGACCTCGACGAAGAGTAGGACTGAGGCATGCAGTCGATTGTAATTGTGCCTTCAAAACCTGGACGCCAATTTGATCCCCGGTGGACCGGTCGTGACCCTAACATGACATTTACCAGGCAAATTACTTGACAAATGGATATCTCTTGACTCTGTGACACCTTCGGCCCAGCTATTCGTGTTACACCAACTGTTGTACGAAGCCGTGAGGTCATCTAGAATCTCCTACTCATACTCGCGTGGATATCGAACGAGAAATTGACCCCGCACTTACGGAATAGTTGCGCGGTGATCGCGATACTCTTCTGCAGGCGTGGCGAATGAGCTATAATATAACTCCTACAACATACTAGTCCGTCGCTTATGATAGCACTCAAGTCGAAACACTATCTCTGAGGCAAGGCGATACCCCTCAATGACTTGGCTGGAATCTACATCTTACGCGTACAACATCTGGTTTCACCATATTGCTGCACATCACCCCTGTCAACTCCTGGGGTCTGTTCTCAGCTTGTAATGAGTTACCATACCATTAGGAACTCCTGTCGAGATATCCAGGAATACTCTCTAATAACAAGCAGCATTTGATTATTATTGGCACAAGGTTCTGCAGAGTCCCGAGCACGAATTAAGCTTGTGGCTTGATGCGTACTAACCTTGACGCTATGCATATCATACCGTATAATCATTAGTACTAGACTACTAGTACGTGGTACTATATAATGGAGTCAATGCAGTGTCATACTTGGATGAAAAGAGACAGGTTACAAGTTTGAAACCTAGCCTAGAAGTCTTCCCGGTCAACGGCCTTGGGTAGACTACCGTATCATCGTCGGTAAATAGAAACAAGTTGAACCTGATCTGTTGACAGGGTTGATATTAGGAGTATCTACGTCAAGACCAAGGTAAGGCAAGGCAAGGCACAGAAACGTCACTGTAATCTCAGCAAAGAGAATAAAATCCACCATCGTATACTCCGTACTCCGTACAACCTTGGCAAGTTGGGATACGTACCAACTACCAAGAACAGCACATTATTCAGCAAGCGAGGAGCGACTCGGAAGGCTGGGGAGGAATGGATTATGTCCGAAGAGTAAGCCGCGCGGATCCGCGATGATGAGAATTTCCTGCAGGCGCGGCTACCGGTTGGAAATATCTTCATTCTCATTTATCGGAGTTCGCTCCGAATAAGATGCAGAGGTGGATCTGAGGAAGGATTCAAGGGAAGCAAAGTGCACTGCCGAGTACGTAGCCGCCCACAGGTATCTAGTATCTACTATCGTACCAGTCAGCCTTCTTTTGGGATGCTTCTCGGTTGGATTGAGGACCCCATCACTCTAGGAATTACAGGTGAGACATTTGTCCCTTCTGTGTGGCAGTGAAGAAGATTCCCCGGAGTTGAAGTGGCCGGTGATGATGTTCCGGCAGCCTTGAAGGATCCGCCAGCCAACGAGTGGTGTACCATGGAACCCGATGTTTCTGGAACACATTATTCTTAGTTTACGTCTTTTGATGGAGCTGGAAAGGCAACAAACCCCGATCTTCAGCAAGAAGAACAGCCGGGATTACTAAAAAGTCGACTATAATAGGTTATCTATCATCTACGCCAGTTTCTGATTTATATTACGAACTTACAAAGTCATCGCTCAGGGCCTCGGCAGATGATCAATCCATTAGCAATGATAATGAATAATTATCGTCCTGCGAGAAATCTTCTGAAAGAACTTGCAGATTGCCAAGCTACCAAAGGATTTAGGTAGACCCTCCCGAATCAGGGGAATTTTTGCTGCCATCCAGTTACCGTCCAGCTTGGTCTCCATATCACCAACGGTGCGGAATGAATGCGCTCCATTGTGGGCTGTTCATTTTATTTACCTTCTGCTAGGACCGCCGTTCTCTCCACTTGGGCCGTGCCATGATCCATCATCGCCATGTGTTTTCTTTACCACGCCGCTAGAGCAGGAATGGAAGTTGATGACTTGATGAAGACAAAAGAGGCTCCAGATAGAGACCCATGTGATCTGGTTAGCGGTGGCGTGATCCCGCTGAGGATTGAGCACCGCAGTTCATCTTCGCCTGCAGTGGTGATCATAATCTTTGCTTGACTTGTCGTTCGATGCCTGAGTTCGAGCATGGACTTCGTAATCAAACACCATGCAGGAGCCTCCACCTACTAGCAAACCCTATGATCCTTCAACTTGAATCTTCAACCAGCGCGTCAAGACTCAAAATGTTGTTCTTCCCCCGGCCGTTGTCATCTGCAGATGATCGACTTTGGCCCGTGCAATAGTGAATGGTCAACGACAGGGGATCGAACGACTTGCATGAGTCGGCTCATAGGATCAATTGGCCGAGAGGCAGCCCTTTAGAACCGGGACCCCCCATCGAAGCCTAACTAATGCAGCCAGGATTGTTCCTTATCATTCCTCCGGAGTTCGTTCAAGATAGAGAAGGCAAGAAGGTGCCCGGTCCGCATCAAACGAAGCAATAGAATCCGACCACTGAAAATCGGACGCGGAGAATGGGCCATTGCATGATAGTTGACTGGTCCGTCAGCACCTGCCTCGTGGTAGATGCTCAGGGCTGCAACAGTTACCAACTTACCAGCATTCTCCCAGCGATAATCAACCAAATCCGACAAAAAAAGACAATGGAGACCTGTGAGGCTGTGACTAGACTTCAATCCTCCCGTCAGTCAAATTTCAAGATATGACAGGTCAACGGTCACATTCCAGACTTTCAACGTCGTTGTCTCAGCCTGTCAGGTTGCCTTGTCCAAAAAACGGGAACCAGGATCGCGAGGCTCCCCGCGGATTTGGTAAGCGACATCAAATTCAAGAGCCAAGACCTTATGGTACCAGGGAGACAAGAGGAGGGAAGTACCCGATTCAAATTAGCTGAATAATTTAAGTATGATTACCACTAGTATGATCAGCTGCAAGGACAAGCGATTTCTCGTTAGCGACTTCATTGCACACTAATCAGACCCCCCTGAAACAACCCGGCAACGCACGGGAAATGCAAAAGATAGTCCCTCTCTGCCCTGTTGGTTGAGGCAAAGTCATAGACATATCCTGCACCACCTTCCTGGTCGATGAAACGAGTCAAACGACCTGTCAGAATCTGGCGAGATTCCCCTGACGCAACCCCTGACGCAGGCACCAGGCTGCAAGGGCATATCATGCCTATCC
Organism: Aspergillus cavernicola; assembly: GCA_027569065.1. Lineage (NCBI taxonomy): Eukaryota > Fungi > Ascomycota > Eurotiomycetes > Eurotiales > Aspergillaceae > Aspergillus > Aspergillus cavernicola. Next base: position 137,926 of record JAPDEK010000053.1, on the reverse strand, counting down.
TCAGAATTGAGTGATCAGCGAGGCATCTTGCCTGTGTTGGCAGCTCTGTGTGAGTCTGGAGGATGTAGTGGCTTGGAAACTGTCCCGACATTCTGGCAGACTGGCTGAGGCTAAGATCTCCGCTCTTCGCGCTGAATCCTGATGATTCATATTTATCGGGTCTGACGCTCAGGCAGTCAGACTCAGCGCTATCCAGTTTTGAGGCACAGTCCTGGGACCTGAAGATTAGTTCGGTTGTTTTCTTTGTCTTGACTCCCCTGTCCTCTGCAGTGCCTCAACCCCCTGCCCCTCCCAGGATCTACGAACCAGCATGTGTCGGCTCAAATGCATAATCTGTCCTCAAGAGGCCCTAGCTACTCAGCTTAGTACATATGAGCCTATCCAGCTGATATCCATTAAACTGGGCTGCTATTATTGCTTTTGAAATAAGTCTCCAGAAATAGCCCCGTAGCCGTAATGATTACGAGAACGGCCTCTGCTCGGTCCACCACTTCGACTCCTTCGTGGGAGCAGGCAGAACCCGAAAGAAACAGCCAGGGAAAAAGGAAATCATCAACATCATGAGTGGATCACAAGAACTCGCCTATCTCTTCTTTTTGAGCCCTGTGTTTTGAATTTAATAATGGTGTACTCCGGAGTACTCTGTATCTCATGAATCTCGGGAAATGATCAGTGATCAGTGGGACACAAAAAGGGGGAGGCAAAAACCAATCTTCAACTTCGGCGGTGAGGGACGAAGAACTTCTAGAAAATTTCCCTGGAATTTCCGGTTGGGGACAGGCCATATGGCAGCCCACCCGGCTCAAGACGGACTAGTCTCAGTGACGTCGTTCGTTTCCCTCCGTCCGGTTACTACTGTGCTCAGTGGAGCTCATCAGCTCCTGTAACTCAACAGGGATGCCCTTAATAATTCTTAATATTATTAACCATGTCCACGATTTTATTTAATTTGTATTATTTGCATTTGTTTTTTTGGGTCATTCCATTCGGAGATATAACAAAATATTTTTTCTCGATTTTCTTCAAAAATAATAAAATCATTTGGCTCGGATCAGAGTCATTATTGGTATATTAAGCCCTGACGGCCGTCCAAGTCCTTTGCGATTTCTTTCTTCAACTTCTCCAAGACGCTCAAACCTCAAAGCCTCAAAACCTCAAACCACAATATACAGTCTACTCGGAACTCACCTGCTCCTCCAACAAAACCTCTACTTACACAATAGTTACCACATCTTACCCATCATGCCTTCCGTCGGTTCTTCACAATTCCCTCCCTGCCCTGGGCCTCCTCCCAAGGGACCTCTTCCGCCTCTTCCTAAGTAAGCCATTGCTGCGGCTTCCTGACGAAATGACGAACACCCGACTCGACCAAATTATTCCATCATGCGACGTCTCCTTCGTGGAACGATCCTCGGTGAAACCCGCTCAACTCCTCTCGTGGCACAAGGGACACCTTCGCAATGGATATCATGATACCACTCTTGGAACTGGACTACGGCCTTCCTAATAATACCTACTACTTCGACTACTACTACCACTATTACGCCTTCTATCGGCTTTTCGCTGCTTAATTTTCGGACCCGCTTAGACCAGTTCAATCTCAAGCAACGACATTTGTGATTACTGGCGCCTAATCTTGCTTTTCGGCTCGACTCTCTGCCGTTCTATCTACTTCGTCTTCTACCTTCTCCGGAGCAGAGCGCAGGCGCACTGTTCCAATTCTGCGCTCAGATTACGACATGGAATCCTGTCTGTCGGTACACGCGGGTATTTGATCTTCATCCAGGTGCAGGGGCCTTGTTTGACGATAACATATCAAAGCCATCACCCCACCCGACTAATGGCGCATCTCATACATTGGCCGTGAAAGGCTGAAAGCAGCCCTGTCAGCAACCGACCCCGCAAGCGGTATGACAGCATCATGACACAGCCGCAGACCGTTTCAGTTGCATGTGGTTGCCCGCATCCGATCTTGCACACTGATTCGACCCGATGCTCTGGCGAAGGATCCATCGCTCGATCATCTTACCAAATCGCAACACCGCGTCAAAGCATCGCCTTCTTTGACTCATTCATCTGAATCCTGAATCCTGGGTGAATTTCGCGAGGCTTATTCTATTTTTATTTTTTTTTTAACCTGTCTCTTATTATCATTTTCTATTATGTGGTCTTTCTTTTCCCCTACATGATTGAAGCAGCGGCATGTATAATAGAGTTAATATACCCAACAGCATATCGCACAGCACTTGACACTAATGCTGATAACCTTTTTGAGACCATTGATCAATAAACTTGCCAAGTCCTATCTGTACCTGTACCTGTGCCTAAAACTTCTAATGAGGCGCACAAAGTTGTGTAACAGCGATTCCAAACAAGTCAAGCGCTATTTTCTCTCAGCTCGACAAGGATCACGGTTTGATACTCCAGGTTAATATGTCTCCGATTTCCTGTTTGAGCGATCATCATCATCGGCCCCATACTAATGGTGGGCGGTGCCGGTGCCTGATGATGATAACTGGGACGCTGACAGGGGGGATCAGACTCAATAATCATCTTCTCGGCTCAACGGCCTTATCCGCCTATCTTCACCTTGCTTTGTAGTCTGTTCTTAAGGTAATTTCTTCCATGCAATGCAGGAATCCAATAGTTCCGCTTGCCGTATCTTGGTCGCGGGGGACACTACAAAAAAAGCAAATATGATAGGCTTGTGGTGGATCGAAAGCAATATCAGCTGCTTCCTGTTTGGCTTGGACATGCAGTAGATGGTGGAGCACTGTCGCTGTATGTAATTTGACGACAACCGCGTGCATATGTACGACATCCATGATTCATTTTACTCTATGCTGGTAGTATGGACTAATCAACCAAGAGCTTGGAAGTGTATGGGCTAAGGCTGGTTATAATCTACCTAAGTACTACTGCTTGGATCTTGCACGCTGTCCTGACACTGGTACTTGACATCACAGACATCTGATCCACAGCTCTGATACAGCACGACGAACAACTTGGAGTTGAATATCAACACTATACTTTAGGAGTCAAGACGTCATTCAATACGTCCTAAATCGCGCTCGCTCAGGTACGGACTCCGATGGAGTTGACCCCATTGTGGCGGTGACCAACTTCAACTTCCTACCAATGAAGTCATGAACAATAATAATACGAACAGCCGCTCTCTTCACTCGGACTTCCTGCCTGCTGGCCTTATTTCTTATTTCTATGCAAATAAGGTTCTCTACGGAGCCCCGATCGCAGCCTGGAGGTCAACTGACTGCGCTTGGACCAAAGGCTGGTTTCAGTCATGCCATGTGCTTGATTTCTTGAACCTTGATCCCCGAAGCCCCAAAATAGGAATAAGTTGCGCCTCCGAGGTATTTCCGAGTCAGAGCCCTCTCATGGAACGTATGCGTAATCGTGTGGTTGAACTAGTAGAGCTATCGGAAGGAAGGAAGATTTGAGTTCAACAAATAATGCTCCGTCGGTAACTCCGTTAGAACGGTTAGATAGATACTGATTACTGATAGTACCGTCGAGAAGGATGCGGCTCTATTTCGCTTTCCAGCCAGGACCATTTTTGTGAATCTTACTCCGTACTTTACCAATATGGAGGGGCGGATGTAGGTACACTTACCACTGTTGGACAGGCTAGCCTTGCTCGTGTTGCCGGGATTACTAGTAGTAGGACCGGGGTGTGATAACGCCATTGTTGTTGAATCAATCTACTTGAGGTATAGGTCTGACACTGCGGGATCGATACCTAATATTGTTGTCTGAGACATTCAGCTGTGAGAGTATTATTGCATAATGGATACAACATTCTAGTATCTGTATTCTCTGGTTCATATCATTTGTTCAGCGAACTGCCTGATTAAGCACGGAGATTGTTGAGCCTTGCGGTGAAATGCGGGAGAGAATCGAGAGAGATGGGGATTGGTGCCTTTGTGCCTGATGATCACGGGAGCTGTCGCACGTGATTTATCCCGGTATCTCCCCTGCCGCGATCTTCTTGACCTTCCCCTCTTCATAATCATATCAGGAGAAAAATGGTTCTAGAGCTTCACGTCTGGGGCCCCGGCTTCTCGTTGCCTTCCATCGATGCCCAATGTCTCGCAACAATTGCCTATTTTTCCCTAGCTGTCCCCAAGGACTCGTGGGTTCTTGTCGCGAGTAGCGATCCAACCGTCTCTCCCACACGTACGTTGAGCTCCGCCTTGCCTACATATCTCGTTTAACCTGCAATTTGGCTGAAACCGTCCTTGTTCGACCCCGCAGACGAGCTTCCCGCCCTGAAGAATGGTTCGACCTGGGTGAGCCGATTCCGCAATATCGTTGATTACCTGCGGCAGTATTCAAATGGCGCGTGGGATTTAGATCGCGATCTGAGCGCGCTCGAGAAGGCAGATAGCATTGCGTATGCAAGTTACTTTCCTGGCAGAAAAGGTCACACGACTGACGATCAGACAACAGCTTCTCCTCCTTCGTGGAATCCCGCACCCAAGCCCTTCTCGACCTATCCCTCTATGTGACCAGCCAGAACTACTACAACAGCACCTCCCCAGCATATGGTGCCATTCTACAATGGCCGAACCAATGGATCATCCCCCCGCAGTTGCACGACGCGGCCAAATCCCGGACTGAGCCACTGGGTCTTTCTTCGTTAGATCTGGAAGAGATGGAGCAACAACAGAAACGGGACCATTCAGCTGCCATTGCGGCTGGGCGCATCCCTCAGAACTTCATTCGGCGCCCCCGGGAGACCGTATCCGGCCTACTGGGGAGGACGTCACAACAGAACCAGTTCCGCCTGGAGGCGCTTACGGCCGAGCTGTTTCAGCCGCTAGAGGAGGCACTTGGCGATAAGACGAATTTCCTTTCGGGACAGGCGGCACGATCAAGCCTAGACTGCCTTGCAGTAGGCTATCTAAGCCTCGCCCTAGTGCCCGATCTCCCCCATAAGTGGCTACACAACTCCATGCAGCGAAAAGCCCCACGATTATCACAACACATAGATCGCATGCGCCGGGAACTTTATGGTACTGTGAATGTCTCTGACGCCTTCAGTAGCAGTGGAGGTTCATCGCTTCCGTGGCAAGCTCCCGACCGAGCCCGTTTGGTTACCGTCGGAACAACGTTACTCAATAGCCTAGCTGACGCAACGCCAATCCTGAAGGATATCCGCCTAAACAACCGATTACGTGAGACTGCCGAAGCATCTGACTCCGGTCTATCTCCAGTCGAAAGTCAATCGTTGGCAGCTTATGCCCGGGGCCAGAGCAAAGACACACTCCTCTCTATTGCAACTGTCATTGGCGGTGTCGCTGCATTGCTAGGCTACATGGTCCACGTGGGTGTCTTCTCAGCGCAAGAAGAGGGGGAAGAGGAAGATCATGAGCAGGAGCACACACGAGACTACGAAGACCAAGAAGCTGAGGTGCAGTTACCCGAGTCGGTCAACGTCAGCGATTTCCTCGGTGTGAATACGGCCGCATTGTAGCTAGACTTCAATTCCTGCTGGGCTCATAAACGTATGTATTATTATTACCTGGTTTGAATTTTTCTCTGGCGTTGTACATTAGACATCTAGGCTACCCAAATGACACAATCGGTCAACTTATCCCCATGATAATAACCACGAGGCCGTCATAACAACCAACATACCAAGCAGAATGAATCTGACTATACTCTCGGCGTTTGAACGCTATCTTGTTCTCTGGGCTATTGGTATAGCTTCATGGTTCAGATAGCTTGCTTCATATGGTTGCATGCATTCTTCAACAACTTGAATACTACCTAACTACTTGCTGTCTACTGTGAGGAAGGAGCAGGTGTCAGGTGACTTCTCAGGTGTTGTCCCTGTTGTTTCCCTGAAGTCCTTCCCAACACGCTGATGGCTAGATTCGATTGGAATGGCACTCGTTCGGCTGTCTACTGATTAGACCTTCTCCTAGCCGAACACCACTAGTACTCTCTACAACGGTATTCAGAGCATGCTAGATGGATTATTAGCGATGTTTTTCACTGGGACACAGAGGCTAGGTTGTGACTAGATTCTTCTCGATTAGGAAGGAACTAGTCATAGCCCTGAGCCAGTTCAGTACCTACCTCCTCGGGTTAGTTGGCTTATTGCGTTCCTTTTCTACTACCACAACCATTAGTAACTACTATAGTCATTTTGATAGTACAATATTCATTACTGCAATAGCATTCATTCAATTACGACATCAATTCGATTGTCATATACGCTCTTTACCTACTACAGCATTGGTTTTGGTGTATTCATCCATCTTTATTCAAGGTTGACTGACCATTGACCAATTTCGGAAGGCTCTTCTAGCCACTGGAATCACACGGCACAGGCATTTTGAGATATTTCTCGCATGCCCAGACGAGGAAAGAAACCTAAATCCCGTCGAGTCAAGGTGTGCCACTAGCCTTGTTCTTATAATCACACAGTCAGGACAGAGGTGGTTATGCACGGAGTATACTAACAACAGAGCTTTTATAGGACGAGCCTAAGGACACTAGCGGCGACCAAAGCCACAGCTTCACCACACCTGACAGTATCATCCCTACTACTGGAATCGAGTCATCCTCACCTGCTCCCTCGGACTCGCAACCCACTACTACTACAAAAATTACAGACAAATTCCCAAACCGCCGCTTTCACCTCGAAACCGAATACGATGCATCCCGCTTCAGCGCCTCCGATATCGAAGTTCCCCGCGACACTGGATGGGTTTACATAGCTTGCCCCCGCTCGAAGCAGAAATGCCCTACGTGCAAAGTCCACGTCGCTCACACTAACTATCTCGTGATTGCCATTGACGGCACCTGCTTGAATAACGGGCAGTTTGATGCCCTCTCCTCTTTTGGTATTTACTGCGGTGACGGGAATATCTTCAATCAAGGCCGTAAGCAGGAATCAAGCGAGAAACACACAACCGATCTCGCTGAGTTAGAGGCCTGCGCGAGGGTTCTTATGATGGTGGTTTTCATCAAGGAGAATAGGTCATTATCCGATGATGTGTGCCGCGTTATCATCAAGAGTCACTCGGGTAATTTGGTCCGCGGGATGATGGAGTGGATGGCGAAGTGGAAGACGAACAAGTGGAAGACTTCCAAGGGGTCACTAGTTGCTAATATTATGGATTTCATGCGGATTGACTACCTGCTTGAGGAGATTGGGGATGAATTCGATGTTCAGTTTTGGCTTGTGCCAAGGAAGTTGAATCAGGGTGCGGTTAGGTTGGCGAAATGTGCGCTTGGGGATGTTAGGGGGAGTGAGGTTGTTGGAAGTGCGCCTGAGAAGGATGTTAAGGAGGGTTTTTAAGAGTACGCTTGGTGGAGGGAGAAGGCTGTATTCTAAGGTTCTTTCATCGGGTTAGACTATAGGTTGGGGATTCTGGAGTCTGAGATGGGTGGTTTTTTTGGTCAGTTTATTGTTATTATTTTAGAGATACATACATACAAGCTCCCTGCGAACCCAGGACCAGTACCTGGTACGTAGTAGACTACATAGTCTACTGCTAGAGTCCAGTAGTCGCCCCCTAAAGTCTTAACCAGTTGAGTCTATGGTAAGCGCCCCGGATAAGACATGGCTGTTTCAGATATACACAATTACACAGAGCTGAGCCGAGCCGTGCGGTGGATGGGTACGGCAAACCATAAGCCTTCTTAAAATAGATCCGTGTACGAATACCAATCTACCTATAGATAGTATGTTCACTTCTATTCCTGGTTTTGTCGCGGTGCATTGAGCCATTATTGAGCTAGCCATTGGAATTAGGGGCACATGGTAGCGCGTGCTCTGTTAGGTGCGTAGGTATATGGATTCTACTACTACTATTCGAACTTAGAAGGTATTATTATTAGGCAGGCTGCGGGCCGGTCTATTTTTATATTAGATGGTTGAAACGTACAAATTTATTGGAAGGCTGGGCTAATTTTAGTGATGATTCTAATTGTATTGTACGAGGTGAGGAGGCTGGGATATGAGAGGTCATGTGAGGTGAGGTCAGGTGAGGTGAGGTGAGGTGAGCGTAGCCTCGCGGGATTGTAATCTTTTGGGAAGTATGAATGGTATGGGACGTATATCATCATGTTGATATGATCTAAAAAAAAAAAAACACCTGCAGAAGTGGTATAATGTATATACAGTGAAGAGAGAAAAAAAGATCGTTGCTAAGGTTGGAAGCTGGAGACCAGAGCTCCGTGCTAGCCAGGAGGATCTGGAAAAAGGTGCGACCGACATATAGAAACGCGAATATGGCAGGTCCACAAAAAAGGGATAGAAAACAGGCGCCAAAGTGGGGAAATCAAGGCCAGAGTTGTTTACCCTGAGTAGTCGAGGTGAGTAATCAGACGGACAGGGCCGGGAGCTTGACGGCCACCGATACCATCAACACCCTTCTCGAGCGCGGAGTAAGCGTTGTCCATCTTGGTAGCGAGGTTGGTGATGTACGAGCAGCCGCTGTTATTGCTGTCGCAGATCTTCATACCCTGGACATCCTGGTTGGCGGACTGAGCCTGGATAGCAGAGACATCCCAGCCAGACCAGTCGTCGTTGCCGACGTTGCTGAAGTCAATTTCACCCCAGGTGCAAGAGTAGCCACCGTATTCATCTGTGGGGAGCGAGTCACCCTTGGCAGCACCCCAGGCACCCTGGGTGTCATCGTCAAAGGCCACATATTTAACCTCGCCGGGGTTGAGGGTGATTTTCAAAGCGGAGTAACCGTACCAGCCGGTTAGCTTGTCGTCGGGGCCGATCTTGTTCCAGAAAACGACAGTCCACGCGTCGCTCTGGACACCTTCGAAACGGACGACGTGCTTGTATTGACAGGCCTTCTCCTCGGTGACTTGGATGATGTTGCTGCCCCAGGGGGTTCCGACGTTGCCCTTGTAGAAGATATATTCGAGGAGATTGGCGATGGTCTTCTCACCGAAGCCTTCGCGGGAGTAGTCGCCGGGGGTGTCGTCCCAGCTGGAGCAGGTTCCGGAGGCAGATGACACGGGAGTAGCGGAAGGGATATTGTCAGTGGTAGTGGCAGAGGTGGCGGCGGCGGCTTCAACAACGGCAGTAGGGGCGGAGACGGAGTCGTCGGTGGTAGTGGTGGTGGCAGCAGCAGCGCCGGCCCAATCGTTGGCCCAGGAGACGACCTTTCCATCCATCGTCACGGTGACCATGTCTCCCAGATCGCGCTTCTCTTCGTGGGCTTTGTGGGCGGCAGCATGACGGCGCTCATGGCCGTGCGTGCGGGCGACAGCGGATCCAGCCGTCAAAGCTGTCAACAGGAGGATGGAATTTTTGAGATACATGGTGTTTGATATTGTCTCTTGTTCAATCAAGTAGACTGGTATGTGCGGTATATATTGCTTTTTGTCAAATAAAGAGATTCTTCTGAAGCAATCGAGTCACAAAGGACAAGGGAGTGTGTGTTTCCTAGATAATGAATGACTGAGCGGCACCAGTGATGCTCTCGAAAGACGGAAACCGAAGGAGTGGATTGTGAAAGATGGAGGAGAAGAGGAAAAGAAGCAAGAAGGGCGAGGAATGGGAGAAACGAGGCATCTTAAAAAGCCCTTCATCTTTGCTCAGCGTCAACTCCAAGGGTAGAAAGTAAGGTATGGTAACTTCAACAAGCGCCGAATATCAAACCGACTTAAATTAAAACAGGGGCCGATCAGGAGACAATCAAGAAATCAAATCCTCAATTGGCTGGCTGAAACCAACGGTTCCTGAAAGTCGGGAAATTTGGTTGATGATTGGCAAAGAAATGACTCTGGGCATCCACCAAAAAGCCCAGTCAAGGGCTCTAGACCTGGATCTCCCTGTTCAACACCGCCAATCCCACTGGAAAGAGGGGGCTTGTTTGTGTATCCAGCGGTAAGAGTATCTATCGTCTGCTTTCTTACGTGTGCTGATTCTTTCCCTGACAGCGCTGCAGAACAAACTTTCAGGTACAGGAACACAGTCAGGGACAGCGCATTTCCTGCGCTTGAGAACGAATCAGGGCAATGCTCGGCAAAATCGACAACAATGTGTTGGATCAATCTGATTCTCTCCCAGTGACTTTCTGACTCCGCAACAGAGGATTCTGCCCAAGATCAGGCAATTGACAATTTCCATCGGTCTCGAGTCTGGGGCCTGGACAAACCCTTTGATTTGACCCATCTGTTCTCCGCCGATTCCGGCCACAAGACCCTCAGCCTTCAGGTCTGGCATGAATCAGGATCAACGGCCGTTTGCCACGTCAGGACCCACGGGTGACGGGAGCCGTGGGATGTGTTCATCGTGAGGGAGATTATTCCCACCAAGAAATGGTGGATGAAAAATCTGATGGTGTTTTGTGTCCACAAAGTCTCTGCAGCAAAACAGAAGAACTGAAAATTATTGTACATAATTATTGTATCGGTTTTGGTATTAATACTATCATTGGATGATTGGATGCAAGAAAACCGTTGGGTATAGACGCTGATGAAAGCTGAAGAAGCTAACAACAACAGGCCTATACACCTGTTATCTTCCATCATTCTTAAGCTTCTCAAGATAGGTGGATGATCTGACGAGACACTCCCAGAATGATGTTCTGGATAATGCACGCAACTGCAGCATCCCCCTCTGGATCGGAGCAGGGAATATTCTCTAGATCTGACAACATTGAGAAAGAAAAAAAAAAAAAAAAAAAAAAAAAAACCTATCACTCTGATAAAGGAAGTCCGGAGTAATTGCGTGTGGCTAGTATGATGCAGCTATGGCTTCCAGAATATCCTCACTTAATTGACCAGGGTAAACACTTCCAGGTTTCTCTCTTAGTAAGCTTCATCTAGCTGTTTCTGAACACTTGTCAGAGGGTTTGCTAGTCTCTAGCCCTAGAATCCCTGCTGGAGTTAAACTGGCATTAGGAAATATGCACGGTGGACGCAAGCCTATAGGCGAGTTCAACAAGGCTGGCAGGTGCATGTTCTACCTGTCAGCATTTCCAGACAAAGGGACTTGAGACATAAGCTATAGTTACTCTGCTTTAGAAGTCTACCCTCTGAGGAAATCCACTAGCTAATTAGATCATGCAAAGTCACATTCCTTTATTTGGAAACTCTAATCAACCTTAACATAACCAATGACTTCTATCTGCCCTAAGTGTTCCCGAAGGTTGAGACAAGAACCACATAGACCTGAATGGATGGGCACTGCACTGGCAATTGCAGCTTTATTTTGCCGGGCAACCCATTGGAAGTCTATTTCTTGCTCAAGAAAGGTAGCAGGTGTGATAGTAGTTGTCTACTGCAAGCTTTGGCAATCTACTGTACGTGCCATGGATGTCATTGGCATGGCTGTGAGCAGGGTGCCTGTCAGACTCACTAGACTGGTGGATTACACCCATGTCTGATCTATACTCTCCAGCACGTGGACATTGCTTTCTTTATAGAATATAGATCCATATCTGAGTTTCTGGTTTCTGCTAAGGCTCTTGACGGGTAGTTGCTGTAGGTGTAGAATCCTTTGACAGGAAATGCTGATCAATCATAGGACACATTACTACCACTTGCTGTAGTTCTTTGATCTCTTTCCAGAAGCTCTAGAAGAATTAAAGGGTCGCTTGGCTAGTAGTGGAACCGTAGACTCACTCCAGAGTATACAAGCACCGGGTTAATGTTGTTTGAGAGCATCATGAATGCCACACCTACAAAGCAATAAACACTCTATATACACAAAAGTTAAACCTAGTTGTCTGTCAGAATTATAAATACTCGTGGCTATCCATCTTCCATGAATGTCAGATCAGCCAGCTTCGTTACGATGGAAGATTTTGATATATCTCAAACAGCTTCTACTATCATTCAGATCATGTGTTGTGACCCTTCCCTCGGCCAATACCAAATCCTTGTCCTTGGGGAATTGGCGATGATGCACCATCTCAGCAGGAGATATAGAGGAAGTATCTGTATCCATCTCCACTCTTCAGTTTATGAGTATTCAGAGGGTCTAATATGTCTTGCCACGAACAAGGCTATATATCACCTGCTTGGCAAGCAGGGTGGAAATCCGAATCAATGGTGCGGATGATGTGAGTGCACCCTCATTCAAGCATCCAGACTTGTGTACTCATAACGTTGATAATCATCTAGTATCCAATTTTGGCCGATAAAGCAATGCCCGTGACGGAGGCACTTGCCACGGGGACGATGCTCCCCTTCGTTTTAGCAACTGATTTGATGCTGATCAAGTTGCACTCGGCCTCGTATCCCGGGCCTTCCAGCATACTAGATGGCTACGATGCAACGAGTTTGGCAATAACCATTCTGGACAGAACGGGGTGGGCCAACCTTGGGTTGTCCGCGCAAGAACGTGCAGTCGTTATTAGGGCTGTATCAACCCGAAATCCGGAGCCAGGATGGATACAGGATCCCGGGTTGGAGGGGGGTTGGCACATTCATTTAACTATTGCATTTGTTTTACTGGCACATACATGCTTTAATATCTGGCTTCAGCATTAAGTCGAGGGGTGGGCACATTCATTGTACTATTTCATTTGTTTTGGCTTTAATATCACATTCGTTTAACTATTCCATTTGTTCTGGCTTTATATCTGGTTTAAGTATTCAGTAGAGAGAAACCTTGGAATACCATCACCCTCCAGAAAGCTGAAAGCTCATTTTTTCTACTTTGAGGGTAACGCAGAGGTTTCACCATTGTAGAATCTCTTTCTCTCAAGCGCGCGTAATACTCATCTTGATACTCATACTGTTACTGTTTTTGGCTGACCCGTCCCATACAGACAAGAGACACAAAGGGCACGGAAATTTCGATCTCAAGCGCCAGGGGGTATTGCCTCACAACTCATTGAGACCTCAATCAGCCTGACAATGGTGATACTCAAAGCTGAACGGACTTGTATCTTGAAACCGTTTCCTACCGAGTTATACCGACCCGGCCATCCACATGATCAATTATATAAAACCAATCTTTGTACAGGATGAGGCGAATGAGATCAGCCCCCCTCATCGACAGGTACCACCATTCAAAAGTGACCATCAAGGCACCGCTCGACTGACGCCAGCTACTAGTTGTTGATACTTCTATCGAAAATCACTAACCATGTCTTCATCTAGGGCTAAGATCGCGACAGACGTGACTCGGATCCTCGATGCAGCAAAATTTCCAAACGTCCTCTGGGGCTGGATGGCCCTCAATCTAATCCAGAAGGATGTGCACTTCTCCGTTATTAAATCCCTGACCTGACTACCGGATAGACCTGCTTGCTGATGATGTAGTAGCAAATTGACTTCGTGATCCCGGATGAGATATTAACTCCGCAATCGACGCCCTGGTTGCAGACGGACTCCCCCAATGCATGGATACTGAGTGTAATCAAGTGGGGGAAGATCGCGTTCTCCACGATCTAAGGGATGGATGTTTGAAGTTAGGACATCAACTACTAGTATAGAGATGAATTAAATCCATGGCATCCATGGTATCCTCATTAAAGTATACAGTATAGATATATTTTGTGTGGGTATAGAAATAAACATGGGTTCCTTGGGCTCCGAATTCGTGGTTCCGAACGGGATTGACCATGGAACTGGTGAGATTGCATGTATGTGGAGTTTGTTGAGGAAGTGACACGATAGGTTGGCAGTCATACCAATTGAAGAAACCTTCTATTCCGGCCCTAGACTGAAGAATGATATTGAGCCCATCAGCTATTCCCTCAGAAATCAACTTTTAATCAGCGAGCCATTATTTCTTGAGGTATGTTTACCACTAACTGTGTCAGAACTGTGATTCAGGACAAGGTCCTTCTAATGCTGCGAATCAGGCGTAGGTACCATTCCTTTTAAGTGTCTCCTGATTCTACTATAAAAACAGCTGCCCTATCTGGTAACAAGGCTACTTAAGATCGACTCTACTATCAAAAGCTGCTCTGCTGGCCGTAGTATCTACCTTGACACTCTTAACTAAACCGCACACTTGGAACAAAATCTGCAACGTTAACTCTTAGTAATCCCAGTATACTATCGTGATTAAGCTTCTTGTTGCCTCCGAGAGTGTTGGATCTGATATTAAAGGCGATACAGGCTGAAAGCCCACCATAGACACCAGGGGTGGTTATAAATAAATCAGGGTCCTGGAGGGCCTGACAGAGCTTTGAGGCACCAGTGTTCATTTTGTAGGACCTTGAAGGTATTAAATCTATCCGTAGCGGGGTTTGTTACTGAACAGCACTTGGACGGAGTATTGAAGGAATTAACTATAAGTTCGTAGCGACATCGGATGATTAGATAAGCGGGCGATCTCCGTCTTGTGATTTTGGATCGCTTCATTATTCTTCAAGTTCTCCGTCTTCATCATCTCCACATTTTAGCCCAACAATCGAAGAACCACTTCTCTCGTCGTCTACTCTCATGCCCCGTTCCGCTATTGTACAAGAGTACAATCCCGCTCCCACCCTTACGGTCGACCACAAAGCTGCCCAGCATCAACATGAAGGCATCGTCGCGCGGCCGTCGGGCTACCGAGTGTCCTGGCACGCCAATCCAGCCGTAGAGCTACACCACTTCGGCCAGTCACATCCCATGAAGCCATGGCGACTGACGCTCACCAAGCAGCTGGTGCTCGCATACGGCATGCACCATGCAATGGACCTGTACCACTCGCGCGCCGCGACAGCAGAGGAACTCAACGATTTCCACTCGGCCGACTACCTCGAATTCCTCCAAACCGTAATCCCTGGCGACGTGGACCAAATCAACCTCACGGACAAGGTCGTCCAATTTAACTTCGGCGACGACTGCCCCATCTTCGATGGCCTATTTCAGTACTGCTCGCTCTACTCGGGCGCCTCCATCGACGCCGCCCGCAAGCTCTGCAACAACCAAGCCGACATAGCAATCAACTGGTCCGGCGGCCTGCACCACGCCAAAAAGGCCGAAGCCTCTGGGTTCTGTTATATCAATGACATCGTCCTCGCCACCCTGCAGCTCCTCCGCGTCCACCCGCGTGTCATGTACATTGACATCGACGTCCACCACGGCGACGGCGTCGAACAAGCCTTCTGGTCCTCCGACCGCGTCCTCACCGTCTCCTTCCACAAATACGACAAGGATAACTTTTTCCCCGGCACGGGTCCCCTCGATAGCACAGGCCCATCCCACCCCCTCAACCCAGGCGCCCACCACGCCCTCAACGTCCCCCTCCACGATGGCATCGACGACGACTCCTACGTCCAGCTCTTCCAAGACGTCATCGGCGCATGCGTCGAATCCTACCGCCCGTCCGCCATAGTCCTGCAATGCGGCGCCGACTCCCTAGGCTGCGACAGACTCGGTTGCTTCAACCTCAACGTCACCGCCCACGGCGCCTGCGTTGCCTTCGTGAAAACCTTCAAACTACCCCTTCTTGTCGTCGGCGGCGGCGGCTACACGCCCCGGAACGTTTCCCGTGCCTGGGCCCACGAAACCTCTATCCTCATCGACGCCCAAGACGTCATTGACCCCGTTATCCCTAACAATGTCGCCTTCCGGAACCACTTCGGCCCCGATTTCTCGCTCTTCCCGCCGCTATCGGAGATGCGGAAGCTCGAGAATAAGAATTCCCGCGCTTACCTGGAGACCATTGTGCAGACGATCCGCGAGCAATTGAGGTATTTACAGGCAGCGCCGAGCGTGCAGATGTCTGTTATTCCGCCGGATTTGTTGGGGTTGAGGGAGGATACGGAGAAGGAGATCGAGGAGGAGATTGCGCGGATGGAAGAGGAGAGGGAGGAGCAGGGGGGTGGGGGAAAGAGTTCGAGAAGGAGGGATGCGGAGAATGGGAGTGGACTACGCGGGGAATTGTATTCATGATTAAGGTTGTTGGATCAGGGTTCTTTTTGGGGTCTTTAATATAGCTTTGGTTGGTGTTGGTGTTGGTGGGAAATGTCGGATACTATGGCGTTATGGGGTATGTATTATGGTGCATTTCATGGCGAAAAGGAGTGGAGATGCATGCATTTCAACTGATTACGGGTTCTAATTAATATGACAATCCACTACTAGATATTAAGGTACATTTTCCAGCGCGGGATCGAAAATAATAAGTAAATACTCGTATATATCATCACCCATACCTTCTACCCTAGGACACACCATCTATAAAATTATAAATATCGTTTTCAGCCTTGTTGTATTATGATATCCACTTAGAAGGTTGCTCACTTTTTCGCATAGACAAAATGCAGATCGGGTATCCAGTAAAAGTTTGATGATGGCAATTGGCAGTGGATATTGCAATCCAAGCCAGGATATCGAACACTTGAAGTTGAGCCAAGTGTAAAAGCCCGTTCAGCTCTACCGAGGCACATGGGTGGGTCCATGGAGGTAGCGCAATTACGTCACGGTCATCTTCATGCAACATTGGAAGGTATATTTGTCCTTCGAGAAGATGTCTTTCTTGACCATGTGGCACGGTGGATGCGTCATGCTGGCGTTGAAGCTAGAGCACAAGTAGTGTTTCACGGCTTGGAGTTCTCCAACGCATCCACGTACTTGTCGACCTCGGACGTTTTCGAGTCCTTGCGCTCCACAACGTCCAGTTTCTTCTCTGGTTTTGCTTCGGGCTTGACGTCGGATTTGGCCTGTGGCTTTTCGTTCTCTATCAGAGTTTCTGACTTGTCTGTGTAGTTGACCGCATTGGTCTTATAATCCGGGATTTCGAAATTGTGCCATGTCTGTCCCTCAAAAATCGGAGCGATAGCCATGATTTGCTTCTTGGCTTTCTCATGGTCATGAGAATCACTGGGAAGATAGATTAGTAAAGACAGCCTCGTTTACGTTGCACATAGTTAAACATACACGTGTGCATTGATAATCCAATCGAGACCTTCTTCGCCCTCATCTAAGCCACCGGGCTCGCCGTGTACCGCTCGGAAGAGTCGAGGGTGCCACTCAACGCCTTGTTCAGCTCGTTTGGCCGCTTCCTCTCGTTGACGGTCTTCTATCTTTGTCTTCTCATCCGTAGCGGTCTCGTGATCTCGGTCGATGATAGCTTTCACTGTATTTTGCCACAACCGTTGTGACTCGCGCTCTCCCTGCTGCTCAATCGGGCGGGTTGTGGGAAACGTAGGCTTGGATTTCCTAGCGTTGAAGAGAAGATCCTTGTCATGAGACTGCGTGGGTTAGCTCTGGGCCGTGCAATAAGCGGGGTTGTAAGAGGAGAAGACGTACGTGAACGTTCTTGATATGCATCTCACCGTTCCAGAGACCAGAAAGCTCATAGTATACTTCTCCAGTTTTCTCATTCTTGATCGTTCCGCCAATAGCGTTGTAGGTACCAGAGAAGTATCCCTTGGTTTTGAATTCGATATCCGCGACAAGATCATTCTCTGGACACCTCACATAGCTGTGGTCTCCAAGCTCATACTTCATCTTTCCGAATAAGATACCCCTGGCGTACATGTTCGGTTGCGTCAAGATGCTAGTGCCTGTTAGCCTTGCTTTTCCACATTTCTCCAGCGCAGGTCCACTTACTATCGTTCGCCTCGTTCATTGTCCTGACCACGGTTCAAGAATCGTAGAATGGCAATTCCCTCCATCATACTTGCAGCGGAGTTACCTAGAAACCGACTTCGCGGCTTGAGTGTACCATCGATCCGAATGTGATGCTCCGGAGCCATGAAGAAATAACTTGATTTGGGTGGGTGGTGGGAAGTTTGTTCAGAGATGTAGTATCCGTGAGTACCGTCAGGATATTCCCAGGAGCAGGTGTGGGTTTCCCCGAGGACAGGGTTCAACGGCTTCTTGACCCCCCTGCACCGAGTTGTTAGCGGAAAAAGCTTCCGGGACCGGAGAGTATAAGAGGTACGGTTGAAAGGACGTACGGCGGTTTGATGTGCCATCCGCTCAAATAGAACTTGACGACGGACACAAAGCGTTCGAGAGGGTCATCGATAGTGGACATGGGAAGTAGGGTCTCGGGGTGTGCCATGAAACTAGAACCATATTAGCCATCTTTTCGACAGGAGATGAACTATATGTTGTATACTTCGTGATCCGCTCTAGCATAGACCGGGGTTCGAGAATAAAGGTGGGTAGAACAACCCGGCTGAGGTCCGCACCCGGTCGGAGCTGGGAAATAATGTGGGTGAGGACTGTTACACGCAAAGTTGTCAGTATCACATCCAGGAAGATTCAATGCGATCGATCAAACACGAAGGAGCACATACCATTGCCCTGATCGGGCTCGACAACCTCATCTTCCCCGCTGCCAGTGTCATGTTTGGGATCGTCAATGGATGAGCGATTACCTGCAGTACCCCAGAGATAACCCCAGTCAGCGGACATAATGAAAAAGAGAAAAGAGAAAACCGAGGAAATCCCGATGGTTTAAAGACAGCCCATGAAATAAACAGCAGAAGGGGAGACAGTGTCGAAATGGAGGGGAAGTGTGAAGGAGGCTGAGTAGAAGAAAAAAGAGGAGGGGAAGAAGACGTTAGGAGCGATGACGGCAGGCAACTTTGAACTCACTGGCGAGCGACGACCGCCGGCGGATATGCGCAATGGGGATCTTGGGCATGGCTACGCTTTTTGCTTGTTTATATGCAGAGTCGCTTGGGGCCTTCTAGCGTTGATTTCATTCTATCTTAAAGTGAGAGAAGGAGGAGTGGAAGAGGTTCGACCAAGACTGAAGTCATTTGGTCTCCACTGCTCGGAGGGTCTTGGCTTTATATATGTGCTTTTCTTTTGTCCACCTGTTTGACGATCCCCCGCCACCTTTCAGTGACGCAGAAGTTATGCCAAAATGAGAAAGCAAATCAATCAGAATTTCTTTTTGCTGTCTGCCTTTTCCCATCAGTCACAAGGAGCCACATAGCTTGGCGGGTGGGGGATTTTGCAGGAAAATGTCTGTGGAAGACTCAAGAAAGCTATTATTGATTGGAAACGATTAATGCTAGGGGTATAGTAGACTAGTCGTATCCTCAGCGGGGAAATAAAAAAGCATAAAAGAGGGAAGATTCGCAGCTCAGACATCTTTTAACGTCCAGGGCACATCTCCTCCAGTGAGCTGTTGGACGAATGCTGGATCGGGTTTATGCAGCATGACATGGAAATGTTCGACGGCATGCACTGACTTGAGCGACCTCCAGTTCTTGAACCACACGACCTGTGAACGGACGAAGCGAGTTTTTAGTTCATACCACCATCAATAGGGATCACACAATTCGCTGCGTACCTGATCCGGCGTCATCCGCGAACAAAACACCTGTTGCACATAGTCGTCAATCTCCTTCCTTGCGCGTGGTGTCAAGTCGTCTGTCGTCGGGTCGTCTTCCAGTGCGAACTTCGTCCACACCACTAGGTGAACGATGCCGTCGGCCAACCCATAGGGCCAGTCATTGTTTAGGATTCTGATATCCTCTGCTCCCACAGCCTCACTGTCAGTCTCGAGACAAGACCTTGGCTGCGCACTGGGCAAGGAATACGAACCTTCAACCTCGAACGGCGGCCCCTTGGGCTTCAGGTCCTCCGCAAGTCCCTCACCCCAGCAGAGCCTTTTCTTGACCACAAACCTCATGATTGATCCATACTTGGCGACAATCTGTTCCTTGTATTCTAGGTATCTCCTCAGGTCGCTGGGTAGGCGTTGGAAGTTATCTATCTGGTTCGTTTCTAATAAGACAGCGAGCGCATAAGCCGGAGCCTTGGATTGAGAATGGGTTAAGCAAGACCTCGTACCAACTATCTGTCGCACCAGCTCCCACCCTTGTCTTTGATACTGCTGATCTGGTGTTGTGAGAATGCTGATATTCTTCTCGGACTGATTTCGTAAGAAACTGGGACATTCGACTGTCCATTGTGCGGGTGGGGTGTTGACATTCCAGTACGGAACCTTTATCGTCGGAGATCGAAGAGCAGAGGTGCTCACTTTCCTGGGGGCTTCCCATGTCTCGCCGACGACGGCTGTGACGGTGGCGACTGTGTTGGACATGGCGTAGCCAATTCAATCCGCGTCGTCACCAAATTGAAGGGATGAAGGAGCTGTGTGGGCAGAAGGGGAATGGCGACTTGAAAGACAGACAATTATGGTATCAAGGGATTGACCAGTGCGTAGTTATAGAGGCATGATTGGATAATGTGCATCACTGTAGCTTGATTAACCAGCGGAGAACATAGCTGGATCCAGACCCACACCCCAGACGCTTCCAGAAGAGATTGACGCGCCCATTATCAATAAAGGATGAAAAGGGCTCAAGGAGGAGGAGCTATGGTATCTCTGACTCAAAATGGTCCATCGTTTGGGAGTGGTTGCATTGACAAAAGCGAAAGCAGGGGAAGATAAACGGTTGCTGCCTATCTACCATGTGGCGCCACCCTGCATTAGCAGACCGTTTTCTTAGACAGATATTCCTGCCAAATCAAGTCTACTTTAACTACCTAGATGCAGCGAACTGGTATACCTTGACAGTGTATTCCAAGATAGTAACTCTGCGCTCCAAGTCAAATCAGATCTGCGATTTCAGGCCCATCAGATTGAATGATTGAGACACCAGCTGCAGCTAGTTCCTGTGTCGTTTCCTTCCATCCGGATCCCGGCACCACGCACTCGGTCGCATCTTGCACAACATGGCTCCGAAACCCTGCTTTCGCGGCGTCGAGAGCAGTGTGCTTGACGCAGAAATCCCCTGCCACCCCAACTACAAAAACATCCGTGACACCTCTATCAGTTAGAAAGGATCGTAGGTTGGCATTTACAGACACTATTGCGGGATCCTGATTTCCAAAGGCATCTGCGAACGCTGAGTACATTTCGACGAGCGGATGCATGCCCTTCTTCACGAGCAAGTCGATCTTGCTGGTGTCTATCTCCGGTATGATATCGGCTCCTGAGGTTTGCTGAACGCAGTGCACAGGCCAGAGTGTCTGTTCTTGTGTCTCTGTCTGCTTGCTGGGAGCTGGGTTTGCCATCTTGATGCTACACTCAAAAGGTCGGTTGTTGGGCGGGGGATGGTTCGTTGCGAAGGAGATGTGACCAGGGGGATGATAATCTTGAGAGGCGACACGAACCGCAAATCCAGGATGTGCTAAGAGTGAATTTATTGTAGGAGCTAAATCTCGAGCACCGTATACCGCAAGCGAACCGTTCTGTATTTGAAAAGAGGTCAGCGGGGTACTAAGGCCAGGGTTTAGCATATTGGGTCTTGTACCGGCGGACAGAAGTCTTCTTGCATATCAACCACGATCAGAGCTGCCTTCATTTTCATAGCTTGATCACTAAGCTTATTGGTGAGGAGATGAAGAACAACGGAAATTTGGAAGTAGTCATCCGCCTAGGGCATCTTCAAAAGCCCCAGAGGTGCAGCGATCAAAGATAAGGGTGTTTGTCCACTCCATTTGAAGCTTTGCTGCTAAGACGGGGTTAGGTTAGACGAGCATAGACGAGCTCATGCTGCTTCAAGGCTGCTAAGACGGAAACAGACTAGGGAGAGCTGACTCAGCAGGCGTGACACAAAACTCCGGCCACAACAGCCGAAACTTTACAGAGCTTCCTTCTTCACTCGCTCGCATTGGGGCTGCGGCCCTTACTTTTAACCACCTTCTACACCGTAGTTTTCCTCCTTCCTATCATGATAGGCTTCTCAAAGGTAGGCAAATCTCGTTTTCTCTCCCTTAGACCCCATTTACATGATGATTTATATATTGGAGCTGTCCTAGTTCATGATGCGGACAACCTTTATAAATACGCTTTTCATCTTTCTGACTCTTGTTACTCAATTTGTCTTCACTGGCTTTGATTCGTCTACGTTTATAGCATTGCTAATACTCTGTAGTTTTTACAGGGACCACCGAGTGAAGATACTTTCCAGCCTCCTTAGATCACCGGAAGAGAATTTTTAACAAATACACGCGACTTATACTCCACCTCAACCACGCTTCTCTCTCCTTAAGCC
The DNA here is from genome assembly GCA_027569065.1 of Aspergillus cavernicola. Classification (NCBI taxonomy): domain Eukaryota; kingdom Fungi; phylum Ascomycota; class Eurotiomycetes; order Eurotiales; family Aspergillaceae; genus Aspergillus; species Aspergillus cavernicola. Next base: position 116,003 of record JAPDEK010000053.1, on the reverse strand, counting down.
TCTTTAGATAGCCAATAAACAAGATGGCATACGATCCAAGACTAGCCGGTGCGGGCACTGCGGCTCCAGACCCTCCAACACCCCCCCCTCCACCTCCATCCACAGCTTCAGCTACAGCTACAGCTACGAAAGCCAGTGCAAGCTTGGAGCAAGCAGATTCATTCAAACTCCGCTTCTGCACCGTATGTGCATCCAACCAGAATCGCTCAATGGAGGCTCACCTCCGTCTGTCCACCGCCTCATCACCCTTCCCAGTAATCTCCTTTGGAACGGGCTCCCTAGTCCGCCTGCCAGGCCCCTCTATCACACAACCTAATGTCTATCACTTCAACTCAACCTCCTACTCACAAATGTACGATGAGCTCATGTCCAAGGACGAGCGTCTGTACCGAAACAACGGTATTCTGAACATGCTCGACCGCAATCGCAACGTTAAATGGGGGCCCGAGCGCTTCCAGGACTGGGTGCCTGGATCGCCGAGGACTGACCACGTTTCCAAGGGTGACAAGGGGGCCCTTGGAACGGAGGGGGGCGTGGTGGACGCCATCATCACCTGTGAGGAGCGATGCTGGGATGCTGTTGTGGATGATCTGATGAACAAGGGTTCTCCACTGAATAGACCCGTGCATGTCTTCAACGTGGATATCAGGGACAACCACGAGGAAGCTCTGGTTGGCGGAAAGGCTATACTTGAACTAGCCACGCGACTCAACGAAATAGCCGCGCAGGAACAAAAGGTTCTTGGCTCGGAGGGATGGGAGAACGGGACCGGTGAAGCTCGTCGGAGTTTCGATGAAAAGGTTCCCGAAGTTCTTGCTTCGTGGCAGGAGAAGTGGCCTAACTTGCCGGCTTTGTGGACTTTGGCTTGGTTATAGTCCTGTTTCATGCTGGTTACGATCTACCTTCGAAGCTTATAGACACAATGATGAAACTTGATAATGAATTATTTTTTCTCTGATACTAGTAGTACACTTCTGACTATTGATTGCATCGTCAGCCATGGTCAAACTGCCAATTCCCACCAGCACTAGATATCTGGCCACTTCCAGACTGGCACCGTTACCTACGAAAAGTAGATTATCAACAATAACTGCAGTGACCCCAAGAATTGATCAACTGGTCTTGCGACCTATGCGCAACTTGTTAACAAAAGGCCATCAACAACGGCTGCAGCACAAATCGACCGGTCTTGCGATCCATTGCAGATTGAATACTTTCTCGTAACCTCCAAGCATTGCCTTCACTCCGCCTGGCAAGCGAGGAGAGTGAAGCCCACTACTGTGGTAGACATGTTTGTGTTAATGAGGTTAGATTATCCAACCAGATAGAGAAGCTAGAAGGCAGCCTTGTGGGTAGATTCGATTAACATCTCAATCCCATGCAGGTCTTAATGGAGGTATAAACCGCTGTAACAGGTGATGGTATGGGTGACGGTCCGACTTCCACATGACGAAGTAGAGGTATGGTGGTGTTGCCTGGCAATAAGCGATAGAATGAAAACACCTCGAGTGGAATAGCTCTGGGATCCGTCTGCAACTGTTGGGTTTAGGCTGTATTCTCAAGATCCGGGTGCAGGTCGCAGGCTGCACCCATTTATTGCGCACGTATGGACCGTAGATTCATCGAGTAGCCCAGAACACTGAGGGACAAGGCCGATTGGCTGAATCGGAACTGTGTAAGATCATGTCGTTGAGTTCTCAAATGGCTGTTCAAGGAGAATCTGTCGCCGTTCTTTATACCAACGATCAAGACATGCCCGCCTTTGAGCTTGTGTCATGCCTTCTACGACGAGCGCAAACTCGGTGGCATTTGGAAAACCAAGTCGCCGAGCCATGCTGCAGAACTGGCGCTTCATCACGTCGTCGGGTGGATGGTATTTAAACCGAATTGGATGCCCATCCTTTTGGAGGGCAGCGGAGGAAACGCCGGCACGCTCATCTTGCGATACCCCACCAAAGACATGCATGTTTGCCATGTTGTCATCCGCCAGTTCCGCACGGCGGCTTAGCTGTTCCTCAACCTTGGAGGAGCCGATCACCTCATTGTTTAGGTGTGTGTATTCGACGCCTGCGCCAGTCAAGATGGCCTGGATGGGATCATGCTTTGTCGGTGTTGAGGTAGACTGCTTGGCGGAGGTATCTTCATCGTCACATCGGATTCTGGCAGCGAGTTGGCTCATGATCTGGTCTTCGTCGTTTGAGCTTTTGATCTTCGGGCCATCTTCGACGTTTTCTTCTTCCTCGTCCACGTCAATATCCATGACCTGCACCCCGGCCTTGCTTTCTGCCACATTGGTTTTGTTGACAATGTTACGCAGCACGATGTTGTCGTACTGATACTCGAAGATGTTCGCAAGCCCAAAGATTTCGCCCTTTTGGTCTTTCTTTTCTTGGACACCCTTGAAATACCGTCGCTCAGAACTTGCGTTGTACCCTATGTTGGCCTGTTGCTGTTTATAGATTTGCCGTGCGTAGACGATCTCTTCGATGGTACCAGCAGATATGAGTCGGAAAACCTCCACGTCCCGTAACTGACCAATTCGGTAAGCTCGATCCTGGGCTTGGAGGTCATAAGAAGGGTTCCAATTTGGATCGACGATGACGACTTTGTTTGCCGAGGTGATGTTGAGTCCGACGCCGCCGGACCGCGTAGAAATCAGAAAGACGAACTGTCGCGGATCCGTGTTGAATTCGTCGACAACCTTGGTTCGGTCCTCGTAACCCATCGACCCGTCTAAGTAACTGACGTTGTAGCTTGTGTTACGGAAGAGCATCTGCAACATCTTCAGAAGCCGAACACTGTGCGAGAAAACGAGAACCTTGTCCCCGTTCGCATGCCACCATTTCAGGAGTTTTCTAAGGACCTTCCACTTGCCGCAGAATTCAGAATTTGCATAGTTCATGATGGAATCTCTCGACCGGTACAGATCCTTCCATTGATCGGGCACCGCGATCTCTAACATTTCCTTATCCTTCTCTTGTTTCTCAAAAGGATCTGCCCCTTGAGGAATGAGAATAGCCAAGTGGTTACTCAGCTTCTGAAGGATTTGCATGGCTGGGAAAACATAATTCTGCCAACGGGCGCCCGAGGGTAGACGCTCACGACAGCACCAACCAGCCTTCCCTTTAGAGCCACAATCGCAAAGCTCTGAGGACGATTTGATGTAAGTGATAATATCACTGTCGAGAAGGTTCTCATACGCCTCTGCCTGTGTCTCGGTAAGAGGACAGAAAACCACACGATCAACCTTCTTTGGGAGCTGGTCGGCGATCAACGTCTTCATTCGACGAAGGAAGAACTGGGGCAGGAGGTTTTCAACCAGCTTTTTGGCCGTCATACGGGCTTTCCTCAGCTGCTGTACAGTAGCATCATGCGACTGCCCGATCCTTAAAGGCTCCGAGATGGCCCTTTTCCACGTGGACACAGGACCCAGTTTCCCTGGATTCGTCCAATTCAGCAAAGTCCAGAGCTCCTCGTACTTGTTTTGAATAGCGGTGCCGGTCAAGCCAATCCGACACAATGCATTGATTTCGTTCATGGCCTTTGTGGTTTCTGAGTGTCTCTCTTTGATTGCATGGCATTCATCGGCAATAACACAATCCCAGTTGACCATATTCACAGAATCTTTGTTTTTGAGATATGTGCTATACGTGGTGATTAGGATTTCGACACGTCCAGACCTTGCGGCGTGGAGACTGAGGTCCTTGCTTGCTCCGATGTAGGAATCAGCATGCCACCAACCCCAGCGCTCCAGCTCTGCCATCCAATTACTGATGAGAGTACCTGGACAGACTATGAGCGCCCGAGGGTACCATTGATCATCCTCACTTCTCCGCATTTTCCTCATCCTCTTCGCGTCTCTCTCGTCCCCGGTTTTTCCGAACGCCGCAGTAAGGAATGCAATCACCTGCACTGTCTTCCCTAAACCCATATCATCGCCTAGAATGCCACCTTTTTGGTAGACAAACAGTTCATGCAAAAATGCAGCACCGTCTACCTGGTACGGACGAAGCCACTGTGCTATGGGTGCCGGAATGAGCCCTAGCGAGTAAGGGAGTGTGATATCTTTGTACCCATTGCAAGGCTTGATGTTCTTGAATGATGGTCTCTCTTGAAGGTGCTCTAACCGTTCATCATCGGAGAAGTCAATCTGGTCGTAGTTTGGAGGCAGCTTGAGTCCGGAGTCCTTCAGATGGTCTCTACGTCGATCAAACTGAAGCCGACGGTTCTGGAGGTAATCGGGAAGTGTATGTTCCATCAAATCATCCTCGGATGGTACTTCTTCCCCGTATTCTCGAGAATGCCTTGATCGACCCTTCGCCTCCTTCGGTACTCGACCAACAATTGCATCCGCTGCTGCCACTTTGATTGCCTTGTTTTTCCTCACTCCTATCGAACTTCGTTTCCGCTTGCGAGATTTTCGGTTTTTGAAATCATTATAGACAGCTTCTCCTTCATTGAAAGAGTCATCGTCGCTGATGATTCCATCTGTCGTGTCTTCTCCTAGGAGGGGTTTCTGGTCCGGAGAGGGTGGCTTAATCGAACGTAATGTTCCTGGGGTGGAGCGTATCGATGCAAGCGTAGTCTTTTCAGATGTGAGAGTTGGATTTTCAATTTTGAGATTAGGAATCTCCGGTTTGAGACGGGTATCTAAAGGCAACAATCCGTGTTAGCTTTTTTCAAGGCGAAAGGAGATTAAAAGACATACGGGGGTATGGAGTGTTGCTTATCGGGCGCGTCACGTTGAGATCGTGATCATCAGAGTCGACCGTAATCGCATCTGAGGCGTCTAGCTCCTGGCCAGAGGCCATGTTCAGCCGGAAGACTTTTCATCAAGAAAGGTTGAGAAAATAGAGAAAAGTTGAAGAGGAAATGAAGGCAAAGAAAGGATGCGGAGAGGCGATAAGAGACGGAGGAGTTCCGGAGTGGGAAAAGAGCTGCTGAGAGATCAATTGATTTTATTTTTTGTCCGCGCAACATTGACCTGCTCAAGTCTTTGCTTTTCGGAACCTCACATTTCCCTCGCGCGCTGGCAACCAACATCATTTGGAATCAATAGAAAAGTTCAAGGTCATCCTTGAGAACTACGTGATTATTGAGCTTTCCACAATTCCTCCTGTGCGATCGCAGAGGTTCTCAACAGACGCCAGCGACTTCGAGTGCGGGGAACAATCGTTCTAAACAGTTGCATAAAACGGCTTCATATCTCACTTGAATACAAATCGATGAAACGAGCGTGACCGAATCCGAACATAATGCCTCTCGACACCTCTACTACATATCCTCTCACGAAACTGCGCCTTGATGGCCGGCGATGGAACGAGCTTCGGTTGATCCAAGCACAGATATCTACGAACCCTGCAAGTTCTGGGTCATCGTACTTAGCAATGGGAAATACAACTATTTTATGCTCCGTTCATGGTCCTGCGGAAGGACGCCGGGGTGATGCGACCGGTGGTGCTGCAGGTTCCTCGGGTGCAGTGGTTGAAGTCGACGTCAATATCGCAGGGTTTGCGGGCGTTGATCGGAAAAGACGAGCCGGAGGCAGTGATAGGTAAGTCCGGAATACGACTTCAGGTCGAATGTCTTGTGTAGCTACTAACCAGTCTTGCTTCTAACCAGACAATCTGGCCGGGTTGCCTCAACGCTGCGTTCTGCTTTTCAATCTCATCTTCACACATATCTCTACCCTCACAGTACGATCAGTATCCACGTTTCTGTCTTGTCGGCCGACGGATCCCTTCTTGCAGCGGCAGTCAATGCCTGTACGCTAGCCCTTGTGGACGCCGGGGTTCCTATGCCGGGCCTGCTGTGTGGCTGTACAGCAGCAATGAGTGGGAGTGCTTCTACGCCAATGGATCCATTGAACGACTTTTTAGATCCTCTCTTGGATGTCTCTCTTCCAGAAGAGCAGGAACTCCCGTTTCTTACCGTTGCAACAACGACATCGGTTCCTGGCCGGACGGACGAGGATGAGGATGATAAGAAGGTTGCAATGCTGACGATGGACTCCAAAGTTCATTACACATATATTGAGACAATGTTGGCTGTGGGAGTTGACGGGTGTAAGCAGATTCGTGAGATCCTAGATGGTGTGATCAAAGGGTCCAGCCAAAGGTGATGTGGCTTGCATTGCTTTTTTCTCACTTCTCGATGATCAGTTCCTCTGAGCCACACGCCTTTGCCTTGTCTTTGTACGAATGGTTAGCATGAGGTGTTCGGTGTTGGATTTGTACGTCTTACTTTGAACCAAAATTAAACTCAGTATTGACGCCTGACAACCTTGAACCAGCAGTGGGAGAACAAAGGTTATGGTGGAGCTGGCTTCCAAGTTCCCGCCCAGCAGTTCCCTTCGGATGCTAATGATTTAGCTCCAGAAAATGTGCTCAATCTTGCGCTGAATATTATATTCCTATTGGCTTATCTGCGAGGAAGGTTCCCATCCACCCCATCCATCTCGCTGCATTGATTCTATAAGACTAAACCAAGCCTCTTTTTTCCATATATTACTTCCCTCTTCAAAACCATACCTATTATTAACTTGAATCAAGGCAAATTAAATCAGACCACACCAGCCAAGAGACGTGCCCTAGTACTGCGTGTATTTGCGCTGGTCTGGTTTCCGAGGTCTCTGTCCTGCAATTGTGCCACAGTGAATACCTATATGTAACCTGTTCGTGTGTGCAGCATATAATCCGTCCTCTACCTCGACCGCTTTTCCTTTTTTTGTTCAGATTTCTCCTATCCCTTCACCGGACCTATTGCTCGAGCTTCTATCACGAAGCCAACGTCTTTCTAACAACTCAGCTCTGCCGGTAACTTCCCAAACAAGACGGCAATATGGACATGGGAGGAATGGATATGGGCGGCGGCGATGAAGCAGCCTGTGTTATTTCCGTGCGTACCTACTCTTCCCACCTACCAAAAATACACAAGCTAACATCTCCTACGCAGATGTTATGGAATTGGAACACCATCAACTCCTGTATGCCCATCCAAGCACAACCCACCAGAAACCCCAAAACTAACCAAGAAAACCAGGCTTCCTAGCTAAATCATGGCAAATCAAATCAGAGGGCATGTTCGCAGGCTCCTGCATCGGGGTCATCCTCCTCGTCATAGCCCTCGAGTTCCTCCGTCGCATCGCCCGCGAATACGACACCTTTATCGTCCGCCGCGCACGCTCAAGAGCTCAATACCTCTCTTTATCTTCTCCATCGACACAAGATCAACACTCTCCAGCATCATCCTCATCCACAGGGGAAGCCGACGAAGCCCAGACCGCAAAAAACGCAGCTGCAACTACGACCGCAACAGCAGCAGCATCTCAACCCCTTCGCATCCGTCCAACCCTCATCGAGCAGGCCGTTCGTGCACTGCTGCATCTGCTGCAATTCGCGGTTGCGTACTTCGTCATGTTGCTTGCTATGTACTTTAACGGGTATATCATCATCTCGATCTTCATCGGGGCGTTTTTGGGCTCGTTTATCTTCTCGTGGGAGTATCTTGGGGTCGGTTCGAAAGAGTAAATTTATCCTCTCATCTTTATTTCAAATACGGCTTTTTCTTGCTTGATTGAATCGATTGAAGATGACAAACAAATACTGACCGATTCGCTACTCTACAGGAACGACGCAACAGCGGTTACGAAATGCTGTGGGTAATAGCTAGGTAGAAGCTTAGAATCATCTTCCATCTTCTCCGTCCATTCATCAAGCATATCATAATCCTACTATGCTCTGATTAATCTCGATTCTCTATCCATCGGGTTTCTAGTCTAGTAGCTAGCTTAGGTAGTACTAAGCCTATTCACAATTTAAACTGTCCAAACTACTATCTTCTATACTGCCGAGCACATCGTCGCAAAGAATTCACGCTGTATGCGTGAGATAGTACTATTGAAACGCGTGTTGGTTCCAGCTAAACCGAGCGTCGGCAAAACTCGGCGATTGATTCTACAACCTACTAGTAGATCGAAAATCTACCTGCCTCTATTAGTCTGATGTAATACGCGTAAAAACACGAGTTTTCTCTCATTGACATCACTATTCATGATGATGATGACGGACAACGTAGAGAAGATGACAGCCTGATCGAGTATTAGGGCTGGGGAGGGTTACGCATCACCCGGCCATTATTTACCGCGGGGTCAAGTCTTCAGCGCATTTACACATGGCATATACAGCGGATTCCTAGGCACGAGACAATATTTTTGAAGTGGGGTAGTCATATAAACACTCTAGATTACACTATGCGGGAAGAGCTATACTGGTTGTCACAACAAAGCAATCCATTTGCGACAGCTACAGTCGCCCCAAATCCCCACGATCAAGCGCTGAGGAATCCGTTCGAGAATAACTCGAAACTAAGCATATTCGCGGTGTTTACAGCTCACCGCAGTCAACAATAGTGGGCTTGACGTTGGAGCGGACAGCGCCGGAGCTGCTGCCAACGGCCTCGATCTCCTTGACAATCGCCATGGAATCGGCGTCGGCAACCTCGCCGAAGACGACGTGCTTGCCATCGAGCCATGAGGTCACAACGGTAGTGATGAAGAACTGGGAGCCGTTGCTAGACTAACGTTAGTAATTGATTCACTACATAGAAATCTGGCATGAAGTGTAGAGACGTACGTGTTGGGACCAGCGTTGGCCATAGAGAGGATACCGGGCTTGGTGTGCCTGAGCTTGAAGTTCTCATCGGCAAATTTGTCGCCGAAGATGGAGCGACCGCCAGTGCCCTAAACAAAACAATCCCGGCATTAGCATAATACAGCGCTGGAAAGGGAGAGAAATCTCCCGAAAACGAAAGGATGGACTCACATTGCCACGAGTGAAGTCACCACCCTGGAGCATGAACTGAGGGATGATACGGTGGAAGCCGGAACCCTTGTAACCCTGACCCTGGGGTAACTTGCAGAGCTCACGGAAGTTTTGAGCAGTCTTGGGGACGACATCGTCAAAGAGGGTGAAGGCGATGCGGCCCGTCTTGGCTATAACATGACAAGACAACTGTTAGCAACGAATAGCCGGCCATTGAGTACAAGATATGCAAGTTGATGGCAAGTGATTGACCCCCTCACGCCACAATAGACGGACAGGTCCACATCGGCGAAGGAGGGGTAATTCTGCTTCGCGCAAACACAAAGCTAAGAACGAGGGAGATCACATACGGGCGCTACTGCCGACGGGGGCGTACTGAACGTCGAAGAAGACCTTGGAAGACATGTCTGCAGAGGTTTGATGGAAAGAACGGAGGGAGAGGAAAGAAGATTGATTGCAATTGAGGACGGAGAGGGGACGAGAAGTGAAAGACGAGCAAGGTGGGGTTATTGTTGACCTGAGGCTTCGGGAGAACATTGTTGCTGGAGGGGCAGAGAATCCGGGTTAATTCGGCCGCCGATGGTCTGTGCGCCAATACACTACGTTAGTCCAAACACACCAAACATGCAGCTCGTTCCTCAGGAGCTCTTCAGTCAACTCTTTCAAGCACTTTCATTCTAGAGAGGGTTCAAAACGAAGTGGAAGTCTGACCAAAACCAGACAGGAGAACCTCGGTGAATTGACTCTGGGGAATTACTTACAATGAAGGGTCAAGAAATAAGAGGATGCAAAGAGACCAAATCACCGCAAAGAGCTGGAGACGCTGTAGATTGTAGAAGCAGGAAAATTTCCAGTCGAACCCAAAATGGTATGGTACAGAAAGCTATCGATTATATAATGAAAAAGAAGATTGTACACTAAAAGTACAAAGAAGAAAAGAAAGCAGGATTCGTGCCGGAAAGCAGCGGGAGAGCTGGAAATCTGGGGGCTGCTTGCCTTTTGTAGCTCCCAAGAAACCAATGGTGGCACGTGATCCTGATCAAGACGTATAGCGGTTTCAGGCACAACAAGTGTACCAGGTCGGAAAAGGAAAGTATATAATCAAGAAGATGTATAAGTCTAGATGCAAGAAGATAAATAAAAAAGATGAGAAAATAAGACAGCCCATAAGTCCATATGGCACTGAAAAAGGGCCATGTAGAAAACGCTAATTGAAAAATAAACAGGCCGAAGTAATCAACAAGAATAGAAATACAGTTCAAGAAGCTTTAGGGGAATAAAACGAAAGAAAAGGGTCATAAGATCCACCGAGTCTAACTCTTCGTTCCACATAGTTGTTCATTTTCATGCATGATCAGTGCAAAAAATCAAAACCGCGAGATCGAGCAGTTGACACTGGCACCGTCGAGTCAATCAGTGTGCTTGAAAATCGGAAAAGAATAAGAAGAAACATCAAACAGATACGAGCCATAATATATCAAATATGTCTCGGTAAATCAAAGTCTAACGAAAATCGTCGACTTCGGTGTCGTCGTGGTCAGTTGGATCCAACCGCTGGACCAGTTCCTTGGTCTCTCGCGCAATTTCAAAAGCAATTGGCGGCAGCTGGTTGGTGAAAGCACGGAGCTGTGCAGAATCGATAGCCCCCTCGCCCTCGGCGGCTGTTCCTACGAGACGGCTTCTTTGGTATTCAAGAGTCTCAATGCTGGCACCAGCACGTTGCCGAAGGGCCGGATTCGTCTCCGGCTTGTGGATATAATGTTCTGTGGAGGACGAGACATTGGTGACTATTGAAACAATGGCCGAGACATGAGTTCGAAGCGTGGTCATGCCTTCCTCTCCACGGATGCTGGCAACTAGGGCTTGGATCGACTGAACCAACCCGTCGGCTTGGTCTTCCACGTAAAACTGGGGTTTCGAAGAGGAAGCGTCAGAACACAGAAACAGGAAGATTGATAACAGATTATGGAATGACTCACCTTCAGCTCTTGCAGCTCATGATTCTCTTGTTCCGCAGGGTAATTATGATTCATACTCAACCCATTGGGAACATGCTCTGCGTCAGGTGGGAGGCTCATGGCGCTGTAAACAGACCCATTGTTGCTAAACCTGCTCTGGCTAGGGGCCACGCTGAAGTAGTCAGGCGATTTCATTTGCGCAAACTGCTGCTGCTCCTCCTCCTCCTCCTCCTCCTCATTCAGTTCGTCAGTAGGCGTGGGCTGAATCTTCACTATGCGAATGAGTTCGATAACGGCAGTCGACATGTGTGAAGCAGCGGCATCCAAGAGGGAGACGGGCGATAAACCGTTTGAGATAGCAAAGTTTTTGGATGCTGTGATCAGGTTGTTGGCAGTTGCAGACACTTTGCGTGTAGCCTTTGCGCATTCGGGAGATTCAGTGCGTTGAGCGAGTTGAACATCTTGCAGAACGTGACGGACAGCAATCACAACGGGTTTGATATGTTGCATAACAAGCTGGTGATCTTCAGATCGCGCAATGCGAAGGAGCTCGTCGATGGAAATCTGGAACTTTGTCACATGTACATCCTTGACAAGGCCGTCACTTTGTAAGAGTTCGTTGTCTTTGGCCACGGTATTGACGTCGGAACGTAGTTCTGAGATGCCAGCAGAGGACGCTCGGAGATGCCGTAGCTGTGTCTTTGTTTTAGCATATCGGGTCTTCCAGCTCTTGAGCTCCTCTTCCAATCTGTGAACTTCGCCAGAGAGCCGCTCTTCATGCTCCAGACTCGAATGAGTCTGTTCTGATAGCTCCCTCATCTCCATCAAATAATCAGCTGCCTGGCGCCGAACTTCTTCTGTCACGTGTTGTTGCTCTCGCAGCTCATCTTGTAGCTGCTTGTGCTTGATCTCGAGACTAGCGAACTGAGCCTGCAGTTCAGTACCTCCGCTGCTCTGTCTAGAAGTCCCCGAAACCTGGATCTGAAGGTCCTTTTCCACAGCCTCATGTTCCGCTCGAACCTTCTCAAGCTCGAATTGGAGGGAGCTGTTCAGGTCTTCAGCCTTGTGTATTTTACTTTCAAGCTCGAATTTTATATCATCCCATTCTTGCCGTTCAGTCACGTTTATCTAGATATCTTCATTAACAGACCGCGGATAATAGACTTATTACGGAATAATTGCTTACCTGTGACCTATCCTGCTCGTCCTGATACCTCGAGATCTCCTCGTCCTTGGCCTTGAGCAACTCCTCCAGCTTGTCCACTTCCTGGCGCTCCCCTTGGAACTTGGTGATTTCGTCGTCCTTGGTTTTGAGTGACTCCTCCAATTTGCTGACCTTCTCCTGTAGTGTTGATATTTGTGACTGCGTTTCTGCCAGCAATTTTCTTTCCCCATCGCCGATCGTCGTTGCAGTTCCGCGTCTACTTCGTAGGAACGAGTCCAGGCCAAAGGCATCACTGCGGGCATCATAGTCGTCCTCGGTACCAACAGCGTCATCATCGTCTTCCACCATGGTACTCTTGTTGGGGACAATTGTGTTACTCTGAAAAGATTTGGCTGTTGGTCCTTCTCCGTTCATTCCCGGGTGCGATCCACCCATGGACATTTTTCGGGGAGGGTAAGGGCCCATCGGGCTTCCAGGAGGACCACCAGACGGGTAACCCCTTCCCATGCGGGGCGGTCCTCGCGATTGGGAGCGCCGACTCCCTGGAGGGGGAGGGTATCCCGCAGGACCAGCCCCATTGGGCGGAGGACGCCCACGAATACTGGGGGCGGGGCTAGCTCGGCGAGATTCCTTCTCGGGGAAGTGCGGAAACCGTCGTTCTAGTTCGTTGAAGACATCGCTAGCCAGGTCTCTGAAGCGCTGGTGATGAAGCGAGGCGAGCCTCTGACGCGCGTGGTTGCGCTTTTCGTGAAAATCAGGTCGCGGAGGGAGGAATGGGGGGACTTCAGGGCGGGGTGGCCGATTGGGAGAAGGCATGGCATTGGCCTGTTGTCGCCGGAGTAACTCGTCGTAGACATCGGTGCTGAGCTCGTGGAATTGACTTGCCGAGAGTCGGAGGAGTTTGTCTTGCGCTTTGCTTGACTTTTTGATCGGTCGCTCATCCCGGTAAGCCGAAAAAAGAAACCTCCTGAACGAAGAATAATGCTGGCCTAGAATCTCTTCCACCTGCCGCTGGCGCCTGCTGCGTGGATCGCCATCGCTGGATCGCGCGGCGACGGAACTGGGCGGAGATGGATTGCCAGAGTCGCTCAACTGTGACGAAGAACCATTCGACAGCCCAGCACTGTTTGGGGCACCGGGCACGCCCGACGTAGGGGGTGTGGCCAGGTTGCTGCGGTTCGAGAAAGTTGGAGAGAAGGGCGCATCTGATTTCTGGTATTGATTAATCCCCGACCAGTCACTTCCGTCCACAGAGACCGGCGACATAGTCCCTGATTGACCATTCATGAAAACCACGCGAGGTCGACCTGTCTATTGCCCTCGCGGCAACTGCGTGCTAACAAAATGTTGTTCTATTCCACCAATCGATCGCGTAGCTACTCGTATGTATGCGAAATTCGGAGCGATACTAGGAACATCGGGGAGTAAGGATGTCGAGTACGGGGAAGAATGCGGTACCGTCGGGAGAGGGATTTTGATCGTAGCTGATTGTAATGAGCAAGAGCCGTCCAAGAATTACACAACAAAGGATGTAGATTCCAGCCAAAAAAAAAAGGGAGAAGAAGTACAATCAGCGAATTGCCGGAACTACTACTAGGGGTACGGAGTACTGGTAGATGGCAACGTAGGAATGAAAGACCGGAGGGTACAAACGGATCCAAAGACGAACGGACGGATAAAGAAAAGAAGAAGAATAGGTCAAAAACAAGGATGAAAGGAGACCAGTCCGTCAGAGAATGGGAGAGTCCCGTCCCAGAGTCCCAAAGAGCGAAGGACTGACGAAGGGGAAGAAGAAGAAGAAGAAGAAGAAGAAGAAGAAGGCGATGAAGAAGCGGAAGAGGCAAAGAATCCCCGATCAGAACTACAGAGCAGTCAGTCAGTCTATCAGCCTTCAGGTCGGTCAGTCAGTCAGTCAGTCACGAGAGACTTTCTCATTCTTGTCATGATTATTTCCACAGAAAGGGGATCAGCATTCATTTCCTCCAAATTAACTATGATAAACTCGCAGTCCCCCAAGTTCCACCAGATGAATAAATAATGCCTTTGAAAAAGACTCGCAACTCTGACTAACATTCCAGTCTATAACTAATACCTACAACCTCCATATCATCCAACTTTGTCTGCCTCTTGCACAACAATAATGATAATGATAATAATCAATTCATCATGGCATATCATGGCGCCAACACCAGGCGCCAGGAACCACCGATCCTGAGTTTGAGTCCGTCCAATTAGTGTGGTTACTTCTACCTTCGGTTCTGCGCATTAGCATTTAGGTGCTTTGGTAGCGCCGATGTGGCGGTGCTGCTGACGACTGAGATGTTAAATCCATTGGGCAAGAACCACGAGGTACCTATCTTAGCCTCAAGGTTTACGGAGTACAGTCCAATATATAAAAGGGATAATATTGTGACCTCCTAAACTGGTTGAACCCCCCATGGATCATTCAAGAGAGAAAAATCAATGCACCGCCCAGGGAGAATAATATGCGCCTTCTCGTCTCTCCCGAGCGGCCAGACTCTCTCATCCCCCTTTGAAGCCACCGCTAAATCCAATGCGCTCCACATTGCTCTCACTTGGGCTTAGTTTAGGAGTCAAGTTGTCTACAGAATATCTCAAGGTAGTCTAGTAGTCTACAGGGCAAATCACTACAAATTTAACATGTCAAGGAAAAGTTGATTTGATTAGTATAGTAGTGGTTATCGAATCTTTCCAATGTGTGATCTGGTGAGCTTGAGCTTGAGCTTGTTCTGCCACTGATCTTTTCTCTTTGCCTGTGTCGAGTATTCTCTGCATGTTTTTCTTCTTTTCTCTCTTCTGCACTGTAATGATTGCTGCAATGTTCTATCATGCCCGAACTCCAGTAAATCATGCCCAAAAATCAATCATGACCTTACGATCGCCAATAGACCCGCGCATGTAATCAAAAACTGAGGAAATATTCAAACAAAAATAGAAGAGAGAGGGAGATGAAGTGAGTAAGCCGGGAAAGAGGGCAAATACCTCCATATTGGCCGTCAAGGGGAAGCCTGATGGATTCGTATTCTATCGTAAAGGGGAGCCGAGGAAGGCGAGCTTCCATCGAGGGGATACTGATCTCTATTTCGAAGATGTCATGGAGAGTCCCCGAGCGGCACCAACAGCCGCTGAAACTGGCGTCGCTGACCGCGTGGGAGCAGCACTCCGGTTATGGGCCATGTGTGCTTTGACAAGGTGTCCTGCGGCGAGTGCGGAACACAGACTCAGTTCTCCAGCAAGCACTGCAGCAGCCACAATTCGAGCTAGCTGACGTGCGTTGTCACCAGGGCTGGTGGGGTGAGCACCACGAACACCGAGAAAGTCGAGCATAGCAGATTGAGCTTCCAATATAGTGCCACCACCGATAGTGCCAACCTCAATAGAAGGCATGGATACAGCGATCTGGAGATTTCCATTGGAGCTAAAAGTGTTGTTAGCATGTAGTCATACAAAAAGTGCTCAAGTCAATACGTGGTGGACTTACTTCTTCATCGTGGTAATACAACTACTGCTCTCGACGTTCTGTGCGGGATCCTGGCCGGTCGCAAGGAAAATCGCAGTAACCATGTTCGACGCATGGGCGTTGAAGCCACCCAAGCTACCTGCCATCGCACTTCCAATCAGGTTTTTGCTAGTGTTCAATTCCACCAACGCGTCCACGTCACTCTTGAGCACATTCCGGACAACATCCCCAGGGATAATCGCCTCTGCCACAACGGATTTGCCGCGACCATCAATCCAGTTGAGAGCAGCAGATTTCTTGTCGGTACAGAAGTTACCTGAAACAGAGATCGTGGCCATGTCATCAAAGCCACATTCTGTAGACATGATATGAAGCGCTTTTTCGACACCCTTCGAAATCATGTTCATACCCATTGCGTCGCCAGTAGTCGTCTTGAACCGAACATACAAGTAAGTGCCAGCAAGAGCAGTCTTCAGGTGCTGCAAACGAGCAAAACGACTGGTGGAATTAAATGCAGTTGTCATGATGTTCTTACCCTCTTCTGAGTCCAGCCAGACCTTAGCTGCGGCTGCTCGTGCGAGGGTAGGGAATCCGACACAAGGACCGCGGGTCATACCATCACCAGTCAAGACGGTTACTGCGCCGCCACCGGCGTTGATAGCCTTGGCACCTCGACTTGCACTGGCAACCAAAACACCCTCGGTAGTCGCCATAGGAATGAAATAAGGTTGTCCATCAATGGTGAGCGGACCGGCAACACCGAGAGGCAATGGCAGATGACCAATAACATTTTCGCAGCAAGCACCATGAACAAGCCCGTAGTTGTAATCCTTGTAAGGTACCTTGGAAGTTTCCAATGAGTTGGTGAAGACAGAAGTTGCCGCCGTCCTTGAAATCACTGCCCTGCGGATTTTGACTGCCCGCGTAAAGGCATCAACACGGCTCATGAGCTCTTCGTTCTCCAGTGATTTCTCCAGAGCATAACCGGGAAGTTTGCCGCGTAAGGCAAGTTCGATCAATTCTTCGTCGCTGAGGTAGGCTGTCTTTTTTGCTTTTAGCATAGCTTCACATTCCTCCACGCTTCTCTTAGGGCCAGGAGGGTTCAAGTCAATTTCCGGGTAGACCTTCGGCACGACGACAACTTCTTTGGGAGCTTGGGGTTCCTTAATGCTCCATCTGGCTGCATTGAAGAGGTAACCGTTCAGGACAACACTCAGTGTCAACACAGCGATGATCCACTTGCTAATGACTGGGTCCTCAATACTCTTCAAGAGACCGTCAAGGACCCGGCCACCGACAGCATCCAGGAATTGGTCAGTATATTCGATGTCATAAGACTGGGACTTGTCGAGCTTAGCGTAATGCACTGAGGGGTATTCAAGCTTGTACTTGATGGGCGGGACAACAGTCACAATAGTCTCCATCATTTGACTCTTGGCAGAAACGTAGATTGTATCAAGACCGTTTTCAGCAACCTTGAATGGATCAATCGGTGTAGGTGCGAGCACATTACACATAGGGGACAAGCTGCTCGAACTCCGGAAAGGAATGGTGGACATATTGACCACATTGACAAGAACGAAGCCTCCAACCATGAGGATCTTGAAACGACGCACATTACTTGACTTGACTTTTCGTCCAAAGATGCTGGTATCGTCCGCACCGCCATTGTCCGATCCTGCACCAGGCCAGTCATTGCTCGAGGCGACTTTCTCCGCGACACTTTGCGTGATACCATCCTCTTCCAGGGCCTTGCGAAGGGCAACATGACGCCTGATCCGTGTAATCTCGAGCTTGATGCAAAGGATAGTGGTGTAGAAAGTGAAAAGCAGAAGGCAATCGAAGAAAAGAATCCATGCAGCAAGGAAACAGAATTGTCTCAGGCCACCCTGGACTCCAGAAGCAGCTCCGGCAATCAGAATAGCGATCTCAATACAGTAGTCTCTGACAACCTGGAAGCCTTGCTCTTTGATCGCGATCTGAATTGAGTCCTGGATAGAATTAGGGGTCGGCGCAGCCGAACCTTGTCGTTTCTTGTCCACTGAAGCGTTGAGAACGGCCTTGGTGAGGATAATTGGTTTTTCGAACCCAATGGTTACGACAAGGAATGGAAGGCCTTCCGATAGAAGAAGCACGTTTATTGGAACGCCGAATTTGGTCGTGACGAGGAGGCCAAACAAAAAGGCGAAGATTCCGGAGAAAAGAACAGTGGTCGCTAGCCAGAAATTTGAACCTAGTCGTTGCATGGAGAAGAAAAGAGAGGCGAAACTAAGATGCATCGAAAGGTATCCTAGAGTCATGATGACTATATCAATTGTTTCGGCGTGCTGCTAGAAATTAGCGACTAATGTTTGCAATGAAATTCGTGAGGTATATACCTTGATCAAGTCCACGAAGGAGCTCCACGCATCCGCGACCCAAAGCCTAACGGCTCCATTGGATCCATAAATGGGACCACGGGCGGCGCGCATAATCCATTTCTTTTGTTCACCTTCATCATCTTCGACTGTTGGGTCGGGAAGTTCCTGGGCCGCTTTCAAGAACTCAGGCATTTGGTCAAACGGGAGAGTGAAGACCAGAGATGAATCATGGGAGAAGGGAGAGAAGAAATTAGGTGTATGTGGGACACGTTGAGCAGATGCATTGGCGGAGATGGGTACGGTATCTGCAATGGGTGCGGTCGAGGCCGATTTCGATACAGAATCCGGGAAGATGAAGGTTGTCAGGGCAAGATGCTGGACAGTCTAGTGAACACAATAGATTAGAATCAAAGTAGGCCGTGGTTCAAGTATCCCAGATCAATTTACCTCGAAGTCTTCCTGGGTCAATGAGTCCTCAACTTGCCACTTCCAGGACGTGCTTTCTCCTAACCGGACATTCCTGCTGCCCAGAAGAAGCGAGTCCACCTCCACCTGGCCAGCAACATTCTTAGGGTTCCTAAACGAGTCAAATAGACTTCCCTCAAGAAGACCAACATAGGTTGTGCTGGCAAGAAGGGCAATCACGACGATTGTGTGGATCGGATGAAGACAAGCACGGCGAGAGATGGATTGCAGGGATCCGGTGACTTGACGCTTCAACCATGAAGGCTCAGCTTCGTTCTCTCCTTCTGCTGTTCGGAAATTCCTCCGGATAAAGTTGGAAGCCATGATGAGTTCGGTTTAAGGGTAGGAGGCGGTGTGGGTGTGGTACAAAGGTAGATATGCTGAATACGGTTGAGTCGCCGAGCAATAGACCCTATGCGACTTCTCCGATTCACGCAAGCCGTATTTTACAACGGATGAGGGCAGATTAAACCGATTTCCCGGGGATCAATGACATGAAGCGGGCGAGACAATTTGTGGGCAACAAACTTCAAAAGACCTGAGATCTTTCGAAATCAGCCGTTATTACTGAGCAATGCCCGCAATAGCCAGTCGCCAACAGGAGAAAGAGGCGAGGTGAAGGGCGGCGAAAATAACTGGAACGGAGGGCAGGTGGAGCAGAAGAAGCCTGTATAGACATACCTGTGATGCGAGTTACAGCCGTGCGCGATGAGTCGGTGTAGGACTGGGTGATTGAGAATCTCCAAGAATTCCAGTCGTTCCCGAGTTGATTTCCAACAAGACCTGCTGCTCCTCTTAGATTGCACACTCAAGTCAGTCGAGTTGTCAGCCACTAAGCCCCTGAAGATGTGTACACTCAACAATGGCACCGCGAAAGAGCTTGAGCCACCCGTGACCCAAATAAAATTGGGTTTAGGTAAGCCGGTGAAATTTGCCGCCTTGAAAAACTTTCCCTTTCAGGAAACGACTGAGGTTGAGAGGCAAATCAGCCAATCAGAGGCGGTACTGGGGCGAGAGTGGGCGTTGCACTATTGGGGGGAAAGAGGGGGTCTTAGAAAGGAGGGAGAGAGCAAGAAAGAACAGAAGAGAAAAGAAAGGTCAGCAGAAAGGGGGGGGGTTGGGAGAATAAAAGAACTTTGCAGAATACCTAGAGGAAGAAGGCTTGGTTACCGGTCCGCATCCAGATCAAAGCAGAAATAAGTGGGAATCCGAACCGACGGGCCACAGCTGTAACCCCCAGCAGTGAAGATCCCTCAATTCCAAGACGTCAATCTTTAGTCAATCCGAGGAAGGATGCGTCCGCTCGTCGAGACTCTACAGTAGTACAATTCACTTGACAGTGGACACCAACTCTGTATCTTCAGAGAAAAGGCATCAACTTGCGATGAACAGTTGAAGTCCAAATTCAAGTCTCTATCGGACATATTCGAAGATCTCGGAGTGTGGACACTTGTTGACACTACCTAAGGTACTATGGAATCGGGGCTAAGTACGGAGTAAGTAATCGGAATCAAAGATACTCCGTTTGAACGGCGAAAGAAAGTTGGCACTGTTATCTACGGACTCTTACGGAGTCTCTGAGCGAAGGAAGAAGAAAAAGCAAAAAAACACACATCTACCCTACAGTTTCGGGGTTTCCTTTCTTAACAAGAGAGACGTGGCTGCTGACGAGAGCTCGCAACTTGGGAATGACCGAATCAGGCCAGCTATCTCTGAGTCATTTTAAATCGCCAGTTGATGATGCTCGAGCCAAAATTCGAGGTGCATTTGTACCTAGAACGAGTTGATGATGAAAGCATTCCATCCCCCCCAAAGAAGATGATAAACCATTGTTGGTTCATCCTTGGTTCACCATGAAAACGTACACCTTTCTTTCACATACCTCCAGTATCAACTCCGTGTTGCAGTCCAATAAGGAAGCATCAACCTCTCCACAACGGAGTCCGAGGGGTAGCCTTGAACGTTCCCGAGTCCCCGACCCGTCAGTCTGAGCAAGTTCCTTGTTTTCTGCAGCAGAAGTACGAGCTGAATCATGCCGACTCCTTGATGATTCCTATGATCAAGAATCTGCCCACCGTTGAACAATTAATGCAAGGAAACTTTTGTGTAACTAATTGCAAGAAAACCTAGACGCTGCCTGTCGTTGCACCTCCCCGCCGTCATCACATATGTAATAGAATTTGAAGATTTCTCAAATCCTTGAAGCGATTGGTTTCATCGAGTGGGACATCTTACCCAGGCCCCAGGTGCCCGAGCCTTCAATGGAGAGCCACTTCGGAATCAATCGCTTAGTACCCACTTTTCTAATCTAATCAATCAATCTTTCCCCTGCGAGACCGGAGGTTATTGGGAGGCTAGGTGCTTCAAGAATCGAAAGCCTGCTGCTCTCGCGATGATCATATTGATGGATTGAACTGGGAGGGGAATGAACATACGAATATCTTCAGGCCTGGGGTCTGTTGCTGTAACAGATGGCTTGTCGGAATTTACGCTCGTGTTTAAGTTGGGAAGAGGCGAAAATATTCCGATTATTGTGCAGGTCAACAATAGCACAGGGAATATTGAAGAGCCGTTCCGTGGAAGCAGGGAATTGAACGTGGGTGGACTCTGGATAGCGGGATATGGCGTGGGACTCTATGGATAAAACCTAGGCAAGGCTCTCTCTCTTTTTAGTTGATAATCTCATATTAAACCTTGATGTTGGCAAAGAGTAAATATTGCCTAATAAACAAAGAACGAAGACAAGGATTGATTGAGTTGATGAAGTCGTGAGGAACAAGCTCGGCTGATTTATATTTCCCACATGAACTTTGAAGATCCAGCCTTAAGTCTCCGAATTTTATCTGCCAAATCTAATCCTCCCCCCAACGCCATGCTAAAATTAAAGAATGGGAAATTAAGGACTGGTTTTCCACGTTGCCGTTGCTTGTTTCCATTCGCGCTCTGTCGTCTAGGCCTAGGACCCCTGTCGGCGCTTAGATGCTAACACTCCATGGACGAGAACGAGTAGGAGCTTCCACGACCAGTGTTTGCTCCTGCATCTCAAACGAGGCATTTTAACCTCAAGACATCCAAGTGGTTTGGAACAGCTATGAATCGCGATACTAACAGTACCAAGTATCCAGATCTCAGGCCAATCACTAACCCCCCTCCTCCTTCAGGCTTCAGATCTGCAACGCCGACAGAGATCATCCAGGGTCCAAGACGCTCAGATCATGCAAGACCTCCGCCTGAGACTAATAGCCGCTGCTACTATTTCTAGAATTTAGACTCGTCGCGCGAATAGAGATCTAACAGAGCTACATATCTTCATGCAGCAGAGCCTATCATCTCCTATCCACTTCACTGTCTCAATCATGTCACCCAAATTTATGCCAAACATCGATCGTCGGCCATGCTCCGTACAATCTTGACTTGCATGGCGTTCTGAGGTAAGGGTCTTGGGCCTGCATTGATTGGCCCTGGCGTCTTCTTTCTTAGATTTTGCTTTCTTCACCTGTTGTCTCGCTAGGCGCCATGACTCTGAATCTATATGTTTCAATTGATGTAGTCTGTTGGCTTGACCCGCGAGTTGAGTTGTTTTAAGTCATTGTTCCCTCAAGACATCACTCTTGTCATCGTCCTTTGCATTCACATCATCTTTGTTGATGAAAGAATATTTGAGAACATTTCCTGTTTCAAGAGCCATTGCCTTCGTCTGGCTTTGCTTTGGAATACCAGACTGACAGAGCTCTATTGTTTCTTATTCGAAGTGTTCCAGGGTCTTCTGTGTCTCCTTGCCATTGTCTCGAAACGACCCAAGAAACACAAGACATGGACTGAACACAGTATCAATCACCCAGAACAATGGACATATAAGAGGTCTGCATGCCCCCCAGGTCGTCCCTTTTCAAATTTCCTTATATATTGATTTTATCTATAGTGGTAACCTGGAAAACACGCTGGCCGGTGTTAGCTTTTCTCTCCTCGATCCTCCGAGCTCCAACACGAAAAATAGACACAAGAAAAGCGACAGATTCTGCAATTATGAGCGGCGTGCATGGCATGGGGCTGAGGTTGATCCTCCTAGCGCTCCTCTTCACTTCAACCTACGCCCATTCCTGGGTGGAGCAGCTTATGGTTATTGCCTCGAACGGGACCTTCGTCGGGTCCCCGGGATATCCTCGAGGATTCGTGCCTCGTTCAGACCCGGCATTTAGCGATGATGCAATGGTCTACCTACTTCCACCTGCAGGCAAAGCTAGCGTCACTTCGACAGACAATTTGTGCAGGGAAACTCAGCGAAAAAAGGTTCAAAGCGAGGGAAGTCCACGACTACAGGCGAGCGCAGGCGCCGCCATCGCCCTCCGCTATCAAGAAAATGGCCATGTATCACTACCGGAGACTCAGATAGGGAAACCGAACAACCGTGGGACAGTCTACGTCTACGGAACCACAAACCCCAAAGAAAACGAGAAGTTGCTAGACGTGTATAAGGTGTGGAATGAGGACGGGACTGGGGGTGATGGCCGTGGAGTTCTCCTGGCGAAAAGGGATTACGATGATAAGCGTTGCTACCAGGTCAACGGTGGTCAAATCTCCCAGCGCCGCCAAACGGAATTTTCTCATGGGGCGGACCAGTACATGGGGGGTGACCTGTGGTGTCAATCGGACATCGCGTTACCGGATACTGCGTCATCTGGCAAACCGTACACGCTCTACTGGGTTTGGAACTGGCCTACGGCCGCTGGGGCGGACCCCAACCTGCCCAATGGCAAGGAAGAAATGTATACGACGTGTATGGATGTGGATGTGGTTGATCATTCGGACAGCCGGATGAGTACGAAAGCAAAGTACCTCCAGGATCAATCTCTGAACAGTGCCTCTATCCCGGACCAGTTCAAACAGATCTTTGGTTCCAAATCGGCGGGGTCTGGGGGCGTGTCTTCTTCAGCCTTTGTCACGCCAGCTCCTTCTCAGCCAGCGACGGTACCTCCCATGGCGACGGTCACGGTGACATCCTTTGTGACATCGGTGAAGATCGTCCGTGAAACTGGCAGTGCTTAGACTCGTCCGCAGACTAGTCGAGGCTCTTCATGCTTAATATTGCATCTGGATGTGAATATACCCCTTGCATGGATGGTGTTTGTACAATAGCTGAAACCTTACTCAATGCCTGCTTCATGGTCAGGCAGGCCTGACCCAAGCACCCTTTTATTTTCCTCTCTTGCAGTAGTCTTCTGTAAGTAAAGAAACATTCATTTAATGTTCAATTTATCTCAGTAAACATATCATAGTATAATCGATTCACTCAATATTAATACTTTCCAGTAGGAACTTGTACTCCGTAAGTAGTATCGTAGATAAGGCAGCCAGGCATCCGGATCTGAAACACGCTAGTCCATTTCCAAAGAAGCAACTAAAAGGACCAACCTTCCATCCATCAGAGTGCGCACGAAGAAAGCGACCTGAGATCTGCTCTTTGACTTGGAATAACTTCATTATATTATTATACTTATCCTTCGTCTTATTGTGGTTGTTCATATTCATATCCCTCATCACATAAGCGCCCTGCATTGAAACACTGCTGCAGGTCAAGAAAAGATAGACGGCCGTATCATCGGACAAGCGAAAGACTTCGAATGACGGCGAACTCCACAGCAAACCCGACTGCGCCTCGTAACTCGCTGCTCCCTCTGGAACTGAGCGCTTCGTCGTTTCGTCCTCTTTCAGTCAGTGTTGACCACGGACTCGAAACGAAGGTCTACAATAATACTAGGCTACATACCAGTCCGACAAGGGGATTCTTTTTCTTGTCGGTGAGTATTTGTTCTTCTTCACCGTCGGCTAAGTAAGTGCCCTCGCCACTTCCCCGAAACGACTCTGCGGGCGTTGTCAATTGGACGCTGGATACAGCTACTGTGTGCAACTAGACGCCCATCCCCTCGTTTTCCACCTGTCGTGCTTTTATCCCCTCGCCAGGCTCTTTTCTTTTCCTTCCCCCCTCTCAGTGCTCACCTCCCTCGGTCCCGCATTGTTTGACCTGGTGGTCCGCGTCTCTGGTACCTGCTGGCGCGTACTGACGCTATATTTAGCACCTAGATTCACCCTTGACAACTCGGACACTCGAGCGCGGAAGCAAAACCAATCCGAAACATCTCGTCGCAGCAAGCAAACCTACACCTATCATTGGCCTTCTGCGCCTGGAAGGGTCTCGAAGTTCCTCAGTTACCCGCCCGAAGGAACTGCCTTATTGTTGTTATTTCTACGATATCGGTCGTCTGGAGTTGCCGCACTGGGGGTGTTCATCATCGCCGTTCTGCAACGCTGGCCCATTGGGGAGCCCGTCCTATCTTTTCGGCGTCTCGCTTTAGTTCGTATATATTGCTGATTTTTCGATCTGGGACTCCTGGATCCATCCTGCCTGCGATAAATACCAAGGGTTGTGTTCGTGCTCTCACGCAAGGAGTCCACCAGGTGCCCCTCTTACTCGAATCGCATTCTGCCTGGATCTTCGCTCCTGTCCCACAACGCCTATAACCCTTGACTCGGAGAACGTCCATTGTGTCCAGACAGACTGTGGAATCCTGGTCTTCTCAGTCTGGGATCAAAATACGGGAATATTTGCAGAGGTGTGGGCTGGCGATCGCGATGCAAACCTAGGGTGAACCCCCAACCACCACCATCACCTGAATTGATATTATACCTTCCATCTCTTTTGACGCGCAATCTTTGGAGCTTGCTGCGCTCCTTCGCCCCCTGTGAACTCAATGACTGCCACTATGACCACAACCACTTCTCCCCCTCCGTCACAGCAGGCTGTTTCGTCCCCTAGTCTCGCGGTTTTACCTCCTCTTGTCACCGATACACCTGTCAGACTATCGGGTCGCCAGCGATCATCCTCGTACGCAAAGGACCGCCTATCCACATTCTCCAACCTGTCTGTAGCGTCTCAAAATTGGTCGCGACCAGGGTCACATGTTTTCCCTGTATTCCATTCCAGCTTGCCTTATGCTTTGGTCCGGGATTTTGCGTATCCCACTACCCATCCTCTTCATTACGGACCGCTCCCCATCTCCGCGTCTGGGCTTTCAAGCCCTGTAAGTGACCAGCGCCGAGTATCCGACCCCCCGGCGTCATGGGACAGTTCGCGTGGCCAATGGTCAACAGGGCCTTGGGCTGATCACAGTCATGGGCACCAACCGCTTCCGGCAATGTCATTCGGTGATGGCCCCCCGTATAGCGAGGATGAAGACCTGCACAGTCCTGTATTTTCCGCCCCACGCCACCGCAAAAGCAAGTCCACCGGGAACGACTTGAATGGCAGACTCTCGGGGGCCCATACCTACCCGAGCCGTATGAGCCTCAGCCGAGATAACGAGCGTGGGATGTTGGTCAGCATGAACGCGGACGGGAGCGAGACTTATTACGTAAACGACGACGACGCTGGCGATGATGGACCGGGAGGTGATCTTGTAACGTACCCGGCGAACCAGAGCCGATACACCTACATTGGCGCATATAACGATAATCAGGGATATGGCCGGGATGCAGGCTTCGAGTCTGAAGAAGACCATCCTGGAACTCATCGCTACTCGCGCGAATTCCAATTCTCCATCGGATGTCCCGACGAGGAGATGCATGGAAAAGCGGTTGCGCTTTTTGATTTCACGCGGGAGCATGAGAATGAGCTTCCGTTGGCGGAAGGCCAGGTGATATTCGTCTCCTATCGGCACGGCCAAGGATGGCTCGTAGCGGAGGATCCTTGCACCGGGGAGAGCGGCTTAGTCCCGGAGGAGTTTGTCCGTCTAGTTCGCGACATCGAAGGCGGCCTCACTTCGCTGAACGGTGCTGAAGCCGAGTACGATGATGGAAATGCGAGTCCGGCGTCGGCCGACTCGCAGCAAGAGATTACGCCGACCTCTCACTCGGCACCTAATGGGAAGGCATCCGATGCTCTGAAACCCGCTACAGGCGGCGACGGCAAGGAAATAAACACAGCCCCGTCAGAGGCAGAGCAACTTTCTGGGAAGCAATGACCTATGTGAAGACGAAGATGGAAGCCGCGGTCCGCACCGCGACTTACCAGTCAACATGATTTCCTTAATTTCCGAGAGTTCCCTGGCTGGAACTTGCAATTGCATACACGATGGTAGAATGGTCATGATTAGGACGGCCATGAATGGGAAGGGTGGGATTGTGCTTTACAGCATTATCATATTATCAGAATCCGCAGAGCCAGCCTGCGGTTGCGCAACGCTTGTTACGAGAGTGATGTGAGTGAGATTGTACATATTCATTATATCCTTTGGAGTATTGTTCAGCGTCAGCGTCGGGAGGTCATCAATATATCATACGATATTCAATAACAATATCAAGCATTAGATTTCAGTTCATTTCTCATCTCGCATTAGTATAGTAGAGCACGCAAAGTAGGAGCATAGGATAGGATAGAACAGGAAATCAGCCCCTTCGCGTCCCATCTCCAGAGTCATGCTCAATCTCAGCTTCTTCCGTCTCAGCAACAGGCATCTCTGCAATCGCCATCGACCCAGGTAACTCCGCCATCCTCGTCCTCACCTCTGCCCCTGTCAGCCCCTTCTCCCTCTCTGTCCCCGTCGTCTCCATCTCATGCAACGCCCTTCCAGTCGCATCCAACTCGAGCTTCTCCCTCGAAGCCAGCATAGCCACCCCTCTATTTTCCCCCTCTTCACCTTCTTCCTTGACACCGTTCCGCACATCCGTTCCAGTCCCAGTCCCAGTCCCATCACCGCCTGTCCCCTCTGTCCGATCCCGATCCCGATCATGATCCCGATCATGATCCCGATCATGATCCTGTTGAAGTTGTTGCTGCTGCTGCCGTAGTCTCCTTAAAAAGAAAACCACCAAGAAAATAATACTAGTAACCGCAACAGCACCAACAATCCCACCTGCTATCCCGCCCTTCTGGGATGCAGAGAGACCACCAGCACCACTATCCCCGCTCTCCGAAGGTCCTGCCGTTTCCGTTTCCGTTTCGTTTTCGGGCGCTTGTTCAGTTTTCCCAGTTGTTGGACTCGTAGATGTCGTGAGTGTCGTCTGCGTCTGCGTCTGCGTCTGGTTAAGCATATCCTCCCACCCAACACAGCAAAGGATGTAACTCGGTCCGGGACATGGGTAGTCAGGCTATATCATACCATATCGGATCAACTCCATTAGCTTCTTTTCTTTTCTTAAAATCCATTCTTCGAGTCAACCTGAAAGCAGAGGAAAGGAAAGGAAAGTAAAGGGGAAAAAAAAAAAAAGAAAAACATACTCCAGTCCCAACAACATAATCCCCCTCACACGTCTGGTTATCTCTATTCTTGCAGAAACCGCCGCCACGTGAGGTGTTGCAACCGCGGTTCAAGCAGCACTGTGCTAATTTTCAGCTCTTGCCGCTTTGTATACCTACCTATCTACCTAGAGAAGACAGCAGCATTGAGTTGGCGGGACGGTGTACCTACCTCGTCCCCAGCATTCTCTTGACATTGATTCTCATAAACTACCCCGTGACCTTCAATCCGATCCAGAAATATTTTGTTAGTGACCGACTACTATTCTCTGACATATTTATTTGATAGGGAGGGAGTAGCGTACAACTTGACCCAGGTAAGCATTCTGCGGCACCTAGACCACCCCAGCAGACGCTGTTGGAGGTTGAGTCTGGGTCTGACTGGCGACGGGAGATTGAGAAAAGAGAGTCGAAAGAGTTGATGGGATTGAACGGGTGCATGCCTTTGTGGTAATCACTTCTGTGAGTGAGGTATACGAATAGGGTAGCTAGAACAAGTATATATCAAGACACGGGATAGAAGAGAAAAAAAGGAAAAAAAGGGTGAGACGTAAGATTTATATGTTCTCCGTAAATTACCGCATGTCATACAAATTAAGAAGATGTATTGCGTCCTCTGCAAGCTTAAGGCACTGTCAAATATTCCCGTCAAAGTTAAGTAGTTGCAGATCGTGGTGCCCCACAAGGGAAATACGAGGTCTTGGGCTTTTGGACAAGCTCGACTGGACTCCTGCGGTGGTGCGGCTAATTGTGACTGCTGGATGCATGAGCATGGGCATAACGGTGTTGTTGCCTGTTTGATTGAACAGCATCCATGCAAAGGATGGTTGGTTGAAGTGGGGATAAGACGAGGCCAAGGGGGGCATTGCGGCAGGAGGAAGGATGATCTAGCTGGGCATCAGACTGCAGTAGAATACTAACAGTGGGAAAAAGCACCAGCAATAATGCAACTAGAGACTTGAGACCAAAGAAGAAACAGAAATCAACCGCTGAGAGTGACATTGTCCGTAGATCAATCGACTAAGTAGAATAGACAAGCAAGTTTTATTTCCAGCAACATACTCACAGAGAATCAAAGATTTTGCGCGAAAAGAAACATTGCCCAAGAACCTACAGAATGCGACAGGAAGGAAACTAGCCCAGTAGGTCATCTAGCCCCGAACTACCCGTCTTCGCCCCTTGCTGGGACTGTTGCTGCTGGGACGATGTCGGCGCCCCCCAGATGCCCGCGCTTGCCTTCTCCTTGGCCATGCTCGCTAGGTTAGGTCCTTTGTTGGTGTTAGATGAGGACTTCTGTATTCCTGCGGTCGCGCTAGCAGTCGACCATAGCGACCCAAACGCATCACCAGAGCCCTTTGACGCTGTGGGTTTGGCCCCTAGGGATGGAATGGCCGCGCTGGTCGCAGTTGAGAAAGATGATGTGGATGGCATTGCTGGGCGGGGGGCAGAAGACGTTTGCGGGGAGGCGATTGAGACTGACGTGAAGTAGTTCGGGGTCGCCGCCTGGTAGCTCGTAGGCTTCGGCTGCGCGGCAGGCTTCGAACTCTGTGATAAAAAGGTCGGGGATGCGAGGCCGCTCGACGTTGGCGTCGGCGTCATCGAGGTGAATCCGACAATGCCATCCAGGTTCGACCCTTGTGTTCCCGACACGGGCCGAGGGGCAGCAAATTGAGTGGTTGAAGTGGTGCTGACGGTTGAGGCTGGTGGGGGGATACCGAATGCGTTGGTTGACGCCGGTGCTGCCTGGGGTGCTGACTGGAAGTCATCGAAGTCGTCATCGTCGTTAGCGGGTGTGGGATCCAGCATATTGAGGCCATTGTTGCCACCAGCAGGCTGCTTTCCAGCGGCAACGGAGGAGGCCATCAAGGTAGGGGTGGGTGCGGCGGCGGGAGCATCATTATCAAGGAAGTCGACTAGATCTGGTGCAGGCGCTTTCGGCGCCTCGGGCTTCTTCGCCTCTCGTTGAGCACGGGGAGGGCTGGCCGGTTGCCTTCGAGCCGGGGGGGCATCTGCTTCGTCATACTCGTCGTATTCGTCAAACCGATTAGACTGTTGTCGCCCATTGTCCTCAAAACCTCCAGTTTGACCTCCAAACCCGCCACCGTCACCGTAGACGCCCCCGCTATAACCACCGAAGGAGAGACTCTCACTGCCAAAGCCTCCATATCGATCCCCCCCTGAGCTCCCCATTCCTCCAATTCCAGCCCCACCCTCAAAACCGCGGAATTTGTTACGGTTCGACCTGGCCTTCTTTCTTTCGGAACGAATCAACTCGACATCACCCAGGAGTTTGACCAACTCCTGCGCTCGGTTTCGCACGTTGATTCCTTGATCTTTACCATTGGGGTCGATGTAGTGGAATTGGCGAAGCATTCGGATAAGAGACAAGTGGGATCTGGCATCGTCGACAACACGCTCTGATCCGTTCTTGATAAGGAACTCTAGAAGTTGAAGGCCCTAGATTGGACAAATCGAGCTTCGTCAAAGGTTGGAAGAACGAATGCTTGTTGAATTATTCGTACCTTGTAGATTTGGCGCCACTCTTCTGATGTCTTGTCCGTGAATCGCTTGTAGATCATAGGCATGATCTCATTGAGTAACTGACTGCCGTTTACAAATAGTAGTGCATCAGTACTAGTCCATCAAACTCGTTGCGACAGGACTGGACCGGGGAGGGGTTCCAAGACAAACTGACTAGCTATGGGTTCCTGTGGAGATTTCCTGCATCAATGTCGTCGAGGCACCCCAGGGCTCATTATTTGTAGCTTCTCGGACCTAGCGGGTATGAGTGACCGGTATCATTGTAGTCCACCACACGATCGAAGTTGCGGAGTGTTTCCGATGTCGCACGGGAATGGGCGGAGGACGACGACGAACCTTGGACTCCATTTCAGTGTAGTTCATGACAGCTATAGGAGGAAGCATCATCAGTACAATCCTCAAAGAGAGGATATATGGAAATGGGCCCAAGGAAGAGAGATGTGTGGCTTACCATTTTGGACCTTGCGGACTCCCGCCTTGAGATCATACAAGGTCAGGTTGCTAACCTGGTTTTTGAGAGAGTCAAAATCCATGGTGCGCTAATCGTAAAGAAGTCAATTGAGTAGAGAAAAAAAAATCGGGGACAACAAAGAAAGAATTCAATGTGAGGGCAGATGACGCCTTGATGAGAAAGGTCAAGAAGTTCCAGCTGGCAATCGATTAGGCTGCAAAATCACGTGCACAGACCCCTGAACTACTTCAGTTGTTACTGGTATAGATATGTCACTCTTGTCAATACATACAACACATACATACATTGTTTCGTCCAAATCATTACAGTGAAGGTAAAGGCTTATAGCCGGCATGCAGAAAATAGTCGCTAACAGGACCAATAATCAAAGTAGTGGGGAAAAGAGAAGGTTGCTCCAGCCACCATGTAGCTGTTGCTTTTGTCATTGAAAACATGCCAGGAAGTAGAAAGGGGAGGGATATCATAAAGAAACATTCATGCAAAGGAACATTATAGAAACGCTGAAAGACAAAGACCTCCCAAAAGAATTGCCCAAACACCCGAGGCAATCACTCATTATAGAATTTCCTCATAATCAGATGTAGAAAAAGGTTGACGTTCACCCGCAGGTGTCCGTCGAAAAAGTCCAGAAACTGCATGTTATTGAACTGAGCCTGCAGTAAGTCATCCAAGGGAACCTGAGCGTTGGCTCCGGGAACCATCATAGGACCACTGCTTCCGTCGAGGGTGAAGACGCCAACTTCGTTACTCGAGATGGTCAGGTCAACTCGGTCCCACTGGCGCTCGGTATAGCCTTTCCAGTAAACTAGGACTCCCTTGTCCGCCAGATTCCGGGCTGAATACTTGAATGACCCAAACTTGAAGACCTTACCGGTTTTCTGCAGCTCACGCTGGTGGTCCCATTGCTTGGTGAAAGGCATGAGGAATCTCTTTTTGCCCTTCTTGTTTTGTAGCGTCATCATCGCCTGTTCGATATAATCGTTATATGTCTTAAGCTGCTGATCCAACCAGACAGCCTGGTCGTTGAGACGTGTAAGTGTCATATGAGCGCTCTCCAATTCTCGTTGGCGTTGGATTCTCCGGCGGTGCTTCGTCCGGATGTCGATAGCAATGACATTCAAGAGGTCCTGGTAGTGATTGTGGCGGCTAATCTTTCCGGCCCGTTCAAGCTGTAGGATGTTCTCCAAAGCCGTACGCTTCAATTCCGAGTAACTCATGGAGGCAATGTCCACCAGGCTGTTGGCTTCCGAGTATGCGCTTCGTCGCGTGTTGTTCGCACTCAATTCATCCCGTACAAACGCCATCCATTTTTCTTCGTCCTCTGCCGAGGGCGGCGTCACCATAATCTCCATGAGATTGGCCCCGGACTGTACACGGATGATGTAAAGCACGCATCTCTTCGTTTCCATGAATAGAGCCTTAACATCGGCTTCCGGATCTAGTAGAGTCTCGTCAGTATACACACCAGAGATATCAGGATTTGCCGCCTCTTACCATCAGCTTGTGCGAGCTTGGGGTTCAAGGTCAGGTTGATCTCAGAAGAATTCACGCTCATCAACTCGTTCTCATTTGACTTGACGTTCCCTAGGTCACGAACCACTTCTTTCAGAATGTCGTCTGGGTTAGAGCAGACGTGGTGAATATTGGAAGCCACAAGCTGGTGGATAGAGAAGATATCGGACATCTTGATATACAGAGTTGGCTTCGTCTTCGCATAAAGGTCGTTAAATTCGTCAATGTCAAAGTAAGTTTCGGCATCTTGGACGGAAATCACTGTCGCACAGCTTGTTAGCACCACATTAAAACCGATTAGGGTGGAATCAAACTCACTATCGCCCCAAATATTTCCCAGCCGTTGGATCGAGTCCGCAATATAGGTGTTCAAAGGCTGAAGATACACGTTCTCTGCACCAAACAGCCTTCCGGATGATACTTGGGCAATCACTTTGGCGATTTCAGACAGGTTCCGTTTCTGTTCCTGGGTCAATCCCCGGTCCACCACTCCATACTTCTCTGGCTCTACAATGGCAGGCTGGAAATAGTTTTTCCACACCCAATGACCGACCGTTTGGAGGATAAATCCCGGATCCTCACCGGAAAATCGGGATAGCAGACTCTCGTACATCTCTTTAGCGATATATCGGATTCCAAACGGCATGCGAAAGAGAAGCTCTTCCAGCGCAGCAAAGTATTGATCGGCAATATCTCTGAGATCCTGCAGATGCTGAATGAAGGTTGCTCGCGTTTCCGGATCTCGAATGGCTTCCTCCTTTGGAATGTCGAGTCCACGTCTGCTACGCTTTCCTGTCCGGAGTTCTTCGTTGTTGATGGCGGACCGGTAGATCTGCATGGGATCACTCTCGAGATCCAATTCGGGGTTTTCGATAATGTTATCCTTGACGGTGGTACTGAGAACGTCACGCATGAATTTCCGGTCACGAGGAGACTTGATATACGAGGCAAACAATTTGTTCCAGAAAGAGTTGCAGCGGACATATTCGTGGAGGGAAGAGAAGCTCTCAATTTCTTCCCGTGCTGAACGAGCCAGCAGCTTGATGAGGTAGTACTCTTCACGCCTCTTCTGAGAATACCCAAAAAGACCCATCATCAAATGTCGGATCCTCTCATACTCTTTCTCTGGAGTGTTCACCTCACGCAGGCGTCGGAAAAGTTTGGCGAGATATTGGGATTGCGTTTGAAGGAGGAAGAAAAATACTTGGTAGTATTCTAATTTCCTCCTCGAGGTTTTGTTCAGTGCTTTCAGGTCAAACGGGTCCTTCGAGGAGATCTCCGTATTGGACAAAAGATTTCCCACATGGCCGCCAAAGTGCTTCTGGTGCTTAACGACTTCGTCCAGCGTAATCTTGTTCTTCACTAGAAGAGCAATCTTGATGTCTAGCTGACTAATATACTGTTCAGCCAGCTCGTTCTGACGAACCTGTTGAACCACGAATTTCCTCGTCCGCTCGGACTCGATCTCTTCGTCAAAGTCGAATTCGCTGTCGTTGAGAAGGTGAACGAATCCTTTCACAGTTCCCACGGGAGGGTTCTTGCCGGTTGTAAGACTCTTGTAAGCTTGGCCCTGAATTCTGCCCCGTACAAAACTTTGCGCCTTGATGACTTTCTCCATGTTCTCCTTATAGTAACAGCGCTTTTCCTCGAACCTGACCCTGATTATGTGAGCACGGATACGAGACTGGAAGTCGATGATGATGTCTTCTTCGGCTGCGAGCTCGGCCAATGTCTGCCCGACATCAACCCGAACAATCATCGCTCTGATATGCGCTTGCAGTTGGCTAACCTCATCTTCGCAATCATCCAACTGCTCCAGAATACCACCGACATGGATTCGTAAGACAGCTGCGCGAGCGAGCGCTTGGAGGTCTGTGATGATTGGCTCATGTTGTCGCAAACCTGCTGCATCTTCTTCCAGTTGCTTTCTCAGAATGACACCGCGAGCAATGGATTGAACCTCCAAGATCGAGTCGTTCTCTTTCAATAGGGATTCCCTTTGCGACTCCAGGAAAGATCGTACAGCATTAGCTCGAGCTGCACTCTGAAGGTCAATGAACGAGGGAACATGTTGCCCCAGTGCCTCTCGTAGACGGGTAAGATCTTTCCTCAGATCACGACCACGAACCATAGACTGCAGGGTAACGAACTCATGCTCCTGCTTAAAAAGAGATTCCATTAGCGCTGACTGGGACTTTCTGACAGCCAAAGCTCGAGCCTGCGCTTGGATATAGGTTATAGATGGCTTCTCTGCGCTAAGAAAGGCATGCGTCTGAGCAATACTCTGACGAACAAGCATTCCTCTGATTGCCGCCTGCACGGTGTCTGAATTGCTTGTAGTCTGCGAGATCTCGTCTTGCTGATCGTTCATGCGGTTCCGGAGTAATGCGCCGCGAATAACAGCTTGCAGTCCTCGAACCTGGTCTTCCACGCCCCGCGTCGCTTCATACTGTGTCGATACCTGTGCTCGCGCCAGCGCGCCTCGAATAGTAGCTTGCAGCAATCGAATCTGATCTTCTGCGTCCCTGGTGTCATCATAAAGATCGTAGAAAGCTCTGCGCTGGAGCGCACCCCTGACGGCAGCTTGGATTTGCTTAATCCCCGATTCTTGTTTCCGTAACTGACTCCGGAGATAATCCATTTGATCTCTGGCTTTTGATCCCCGAATTGCGCTTTGCAACTGTAGAATGTCATACTCAAGAGACTGGCAATCCTGTTTGGCATTCTTTTGGCGATGTCGTGCCATAAAGCCCCGACAAATTGCTTGGAGGTTGACGGCGAACATTCGCATGTCCATGCGATATTGAACAACCTGCCTCGTCCAATCTCCCCGTAGTCTGGATTGGAGCTCGACGAGTAACGGTTCAAAGATCCACAGGTCGTTCATCAAGTTGCCCAGCTTCAGCCTTAGAATCGCACCTCTCATCTGAGCCTGAAAATCTGATATCGAGGTCTGGTTCTCATGTAATTCTCGTTGGATCCGATCCTCCTCAGACTCTGGCTCGGGCTCGGGTTCAGGCTCAGGCTCAGCGCCGAAGTTGGCGGCCATGCCAGTAAAGCTCGGCATACTAACTCCCGCTTTATCCAGGCCTTTCTGGGTCTGCTCAAGTTCATGGTGCTCGAATTCCAGCTGACCAACAAGGTTGCCCATTCGAAAATCGACAAGTCCGTTCTTGAATAGCAGCCAAGACAAGGCGTGGATGCAATGGATAACTTTCGGGATGTTCTTTTTCTCGTATAAGTCGATAAGCTCAAATCTGAAGAGCTCCGGTAGCTCTACTTCGTCGAGGAATCGGAAGAACAGAGCTATATTGTCCGAGTGTCGGTACTGCAATCGTGAATGCCGGAAGATTCGCAAGGTTCGGCTAGGATACATGGCTTGTACAATCTCTGCTAGGGTAACACCATCACGCAAGGCTTCTTCAAGATGCACGGTGGGTGGGATTTGTTGTTGTATGATTCCTTCGATCCATTCCTTTGCTTCTCCAATATGGCAAAGGTATTCATAAGCTTGCAAGAACTGGCGTTGCTTGTCCATCCAATTCCCAGCCGCCCATGCCGATGCAGTTGGTCTTTGGACAGCTTTTGAGCCGCGGTTGCCAGCTACCGAGCCAGATCTTTTCAGGCGTCGTCGTCCTTGTAGGCCTACAACGGAAGGAGTGTAAGTGGCGATGGATAATTCGTCTGTTTCGCCAGATTTTGCGAACCTGGATAATGCGCGAAGGTGGCCTGTGGAGGATTTCTGAAATGTTTCCAGCTCTGGGGCTGTGAGAGCGGCTGTTAACGGAGGTGGATGAGGGCTGGATAAGCTATGAGAGTGCTGTGACCTGACAAGGGACCTCGTTTGAGGAGAACCATGGCGAGGGGAACTAGGCGTCGGGGTGGTCATAACATTCGGGGATCCCCTTTCCTTGAGGGGCTCAACCTCTTGATTGTGCCCGTGGCGGGCTTCTGGAGTACGTGGGCGGTTTTCTTTCCAGTATTGAGGGTTATCAAGCGTTTGACTTCTTGAATGGCGAAACGCAGCATGTTTGCTTGATGGAGGGGAGGAGTTTGGTGCTTGAGGAAGTGGGCGCAACGAGCGGCGAACATTTTCGTATGCTGCGCCCGCATTGAACCATCCTGAGGTTTCCTTGCCCATATTTTGGTGAATGTTTGTTGTGTTTACTTCGCTCTTGCCTCGCTTATGTCCAAAGCCAGATGCCGATCCAATAGACGCAGTTGAAGAGACAGTACTGGTGCGACTGGGGGCAATGGAGTTTGACGAAAGGGAGTAGATGGATGAATTTGTTGACGCTGTCGAGTCATGGCGGAGGGGGCTCGATGCTTGTGCTGGGAGGTCGGTCTGCGCACGACGGAGGGGAGTTGGGTGCATTGACATCACTGGAGACGCCCCGAGGACAAGAATGCAACAAGGAATAGAGAGAAGGGATGTTTGACTCCAATAGGCCGCATGCCTGCTTTACAAAGCAGAGCAGTGTGTGGGCAGGATAAGCGGGATGAGGTGCACGTATTGATTGAGCAGTGCTGTTTCTTGAAAGGAATGCGCATTCAAGGGCGCAGATGCATAGCTCTCGCGTAACGGGCGTAACGGGAGGAACTGGGCGGGAACAATAATCGGTTGATATAGAAACGGGTTGTCTCCGTCCCGCAGAGAGGTCTAGATTCCAGTTCCGCAGAGGGGGGTTAGGGGAAAAGAGAGGAAAGAAGAAAAGCAAGAGTTATAGCGTGGATGAATTATTGTTGATTCGGATTACTGCGAGTGTCAAGGAAGGAAAGAAGAAATCATTGTAAGTGAGAGGGGGTGAAAGACCGAGGAGGAGGAAAGCGAAATTCCCAGCCTCCCACAAACAAATCTCCCGATTGGGTATGGTGGCTGGTTCAGGTGACTGCGTCACTTTCTTATCGCCGATCCCAGCGGCCCAGCCACACCTTTCCAAGTAGTCCAAACTACAAATGGATCACAGGCAGTTGAGGAAGATTCTGTGGTGCTCAGTGCTCACTTCGGGTTCTAAGTAATCAAGGGTCCAGAGCAATAATATCCTTGGAAATGATTAGGACAGGGTCGATGAATAGAACAAGTATTGTCCTCTGAGCAGTCCAAGCGGCGTAGTATCTCTGTGAGTATAAGTTGAATACGTACTCCAGCAGGATGAAGTATTTAGAATATCCTTCTTCTAATTCTATTGTTTATATGAACCCTGTCTCACTATAAGTTGCAGAATCTGAGCTTATTCAACGATAAGCTGTTTATCGATAGTGGGATCGATCTCAGATGTCAAGACTTGGCAGCCTCGTGATCTTCAAACAAACCCCAACTTCTTCTTTCTTGCAAGCTCCCATCACGAGGTTCAATAGTTTTCAAACTGCACAACCACCAAAATGGCCGAAATAGAGCCCACCTATCTGTATAAGCTTGTTCCATCTACAGCACCTGTACATCAGCCCATCCCAGATCGTCTCCCCGTCAGTGAGATCGACCAACAGTCCGGATTCGTGCACCTGTCCACAGCACTCCAAGTCCCAAACACGTTGAAGCTTTTCTTCAAGGATGAACCCCTTGTTTACGTGCTGAGAATCCCGTACGAGTCTGTGGCCAGGGACATACGATTCGAGGACCCTGAAGGACGTGTATGCGGTCCCCGGCCAGAGGAGGGGTTGTTTCCGGTAAGTTGGGAAAGACTTCGGTATCCTTATCGGCCAAATGCTAATCTAGGTAGCATCTCTATAACGGTCTCAAGCTTGGCAAGGATGAGATAGAGAGCATGAGCGTATGGTCAAATGATCATGGGTGGGAGAAATCTCTTGGTGCGGCAAAGCCATGGCTCTTATACTGAATCTACTGCGTCTTTCTATGTCCTCGGATGTTATCTGATACCACACCATTACCTCGTTTCCACTTGCTTAGCTCAGGTTGGAGAGTGTAGCATAATTCATGTTCAGAAAATGGCTTGTAATGAGGTTACGCCTATGAAAGTCGAGGCCCTCAAGACGAACTGCCTACCCGCTTCATTGCAAGTTGGGCGGACCTGCATCCCAGTGCATGGATATGGCTTATCAGAATGCATCCCTGCTACTACACTATACACACAAAGGACGTACACAGAGCTCTACTACTGATCTGCTGTTTGCAAGAGCGAACATAACTTGAAATCATTTCTCAACGTTGCCTTTGATGTTTGTCTTATTAATCTATCAAATGAACCAAACTGCAAGTTCAACTTGAGAATTTTATCTCGAGACAAGAAACCGAGATTTTGGTGGGGACAATTGGTCAGCAAGTTCCCCTCGACTCACCGCCTCAACCGTCGTCTATCGACCAATAGAAACATACCGGCTATACCGCTTGTAGAATGGTGGCTTTCGGAGCGTGCCGAGTCTACAGCAAATTTATTCTGCTCCAAATTTTTTCTTCTCTTTTTTTTTCTTCTTTCTTTTCTTTGGGAAAGGAAGACTTTCTCCATCAACAGAACGTTTCTATCGTCGATCCGTTGATTACTCTTTGCCCATCTACCCACATCTACGAGTTTTGATAGAGACCGTGGATCTTTATTCTCATAAAAATGCCGATTGCCAACGGTGACGCTCTAGGAAGGGCCATGCCCGCCGAGTTCCAGGACCACACCAAGGCTCTGGAGATCCTGGAAAAGGATTACTCCAGGGATGGTCTTGATGTCGATACCCTGCTTGACTCCGACAAGCACGGTGCATTGACGTACAATGACTTCCTCGTTCTGCCGGGATATATCGGTAAGCCGCAGTGCTACACCTCTGGATCACGTTCAGTAACTGAACTCGATGGCAAGGCTTCCCTGCTTCGGATGTCTCTCTGGACACTCCCGTCACCAAGCGTGTCACATTGAAGGCCCCCCTTCTGTCCTCGCCCATGGACACTGTCACAGAACACAACATGGCCATCCACATGGCGCTCCTGGGTGGTCTGGGTGTCATCCACCACAATTGCTCCCCAGAAGACCAGGCTGAGATGGTAAAAAAGGTCAAGCGTTACGAGAACGGCTTCATTCTGGATCCGGTTGTGCTTTCTCCCCAGGCGACTGTCGGTGAAGCAAAGGAGCTGAAGGCCAAATGGGGATTTGGCGGTTTCCCAGTTACTGGTAAGTTTCTGTCGCTTGCTTTTCTTTCCCTTCTTTAATGATGATTCTACTCTTTCTTATATAACTTTCGTTCCACCGAAGCGACGAAAGTTGCAATGTAGAGAAACAGATTTTATCTGATTCTTGACTTGATCTTATCATGTGTCTTTGTTGTTTCTTGAGCAAATCAGTTGATCTAACGCATTGTTTACTCATAGAAAATGGTACTCTCCGCTCAAAACTCGTGGGCATGGTTACTACCCGCGACATCCAATTCCACTCCAACCACGATGACCCCGTCACTGCCATCATGGCTACCGACCTGGTTACAGCACCTGCTGGCACCACCTTGGCCGAAGCCAACGACGTTCTTCGTAGCTCGAAGAAAGGAAAGCTGCCAATCGTCGATGAGAACGGCAACATTGTCTCTCTTCTCTCTCGGAGTGACCTGATGAAGAACTTGCACTACCCTCTGGCTTCCAAGCTTCCCGCGTCTAAGCAACTGATCTGCGCCGCTACTATCGGCACACGCGAGGAAGACAAGCACAGACTCAAGCTTCTCGTGGAGGCCGGCCTGGACATCGTCATCCTCGACAGCAGCCAAGGCAACAGCTTGTACCAAATCGAGATGATTAAGTTCGTTAAGAAAACCTACCCTGAAATCGATGCCATCGGTGGAAATGTCGTGACACGGGACCAAGCCGCCGCGTTGATCGCCGCCGGTGTCGATGGCCTGAGAATCGGCATGGGCAGCGGCAGTGCCTGTATCACACAGGAGGTCATGGCCGTTGGTCGTCCCCAGGCCCTCTCTGTCCGCCGCGTTTCCCACTTCGCCGCCCGCTTCGGCGTTCCTTGCATCGCCGACGGCGGTATCCAAAACATCGGGCACATTGTCAAGGGCCTCGCCATGGGTGCCTCAACCGTCATGATGGGCGGTCTCCTGGCCGGTACCACCGAGTCCCCCGGTGAGTACTTCGTCAGCAACGAAGGTCAGCTCGTCAAGGCCTACCGTGGCATGGGCAGTATCGCTGCCATGGAGGACAAGAAGGCCGGCGGCAACAGCAAGGATGGCAGAGCCAGCAACGCAGGTACCGCCCGGTACTTCTCTGAGAAGGACCGTGTCCTCGTTGCCCAGGGTGTCGCTGGCTCCGTCCTTGACCGCGGCTCCGTCACCAAGTTCATCCCCTACCTCGTTGCTGGTATCCAGCACTCTCTGCAGGATATCGGTGTGGGAAGCCTGGGCGACCTCCACAACGGTGTCAACAAGGGCACCGTTCGCTTTGAGGTGCGTAGCGCCAGCGCTATGACCGAGGGTAATGTCCACGGCCTGCACAGCTACGACAAGAAGCTCTACTCTTAGTGGTAAAAGCTATAGGAGTAATCTTACGTTTCTTGTTGATGCTTTTTCTTGACTTTATTAATCCACGACGATATGTTATCTCCATGAAAACGAAAAGTACGGGCATGAGTTAGGAGTTGGACTACAATACAAATCTCAATTGTTCTGAAGACTTATATGACATATTATCCGCAAGAGTATTGTCTCTTAGCCAACTCAAAGACTTAAATACCTGATACACCATTTTAAAAGTCCACGTAAAAGTCCCCAATACATTCCACGCCCAAAGCGAATGAATTTGCCCCATCAAAACCAATCCCAGCTCATTAATATGATATCACCCGATCTCTCTCAACCTCAACCCCGCCTCCCCCCTTCCCCTCCTCGCCCTATCACATCGATCCACAACCCCATTCTCAAAAGCCCACCACCACCTCTCAAAAACCACTTGCCCAATCTCCCATCCGCCAGGCTCAAACGGATCTGCTCCATGGATCCTTATCCCCTCGCCGCTGTCATCTTCCATGTCATACGCTAGCCGGACCATACCAATGGGGTCTTGTGCGGATTTAGGACGCAGGGGCGTTGGTAGGTTGAAGATTTGGATCAGTTTGTCTCTTGTGCTGGGCCAGGGAAGGATATCAAGCATTGGGTGGTGCGGGAGGAGGCGTTGGGTTGCGGTTGGGTGGAGGTGTGGGGGGAGGGTTGTGAGGTCTGATTCTGGGGGTTGGGGAGGGTTGGTGTTGTCCTCCTCGTCGGTTGGTGGAGATCTTGGTACTGATCGAGACGAAGATGAAGTCAAAGACGGCGGCGACAAGCCTAAGTCAAGTTGATGTTCTGACTCTGCGGGTTTCCTATAGAACGGGCTTATGGCTGTGAGATCCCAGAGGATGTGGGCGACGTTGAGACGAAGTGCGACTTTTGTTGCTGCGTTGAGGAGCTTGAGGGATGGAATCTCGATGATGTGGTCGTCTGGGAATGTGAAGTTGGAAGACTGGTATAGCTGGAGCTGGTCTGAGATATTGGGTGCATTGCCCGCTTGGTTGGGATTGGAGCTGAGCCAGGTGAAGTGGTCATCGTCTGTTGGAGGGTCTGCTGCTGGCTCCAGAGGAAACTGTAGGATTGACGGAGATAGACATGCGAAGAGGTCGTTATCGGCTGAGGGCTGTGGGATGGAGAATGCCTGTGATACATCGGGCCTTGATAGGAGTGAATGGAACTCTGGTGATGAGACGACATCAGGGACTGCGAAGCCGAGATGGCAGGAGTCTAGGGCGTCAATCTGAAAGGAAGGCTGCATCCCTTCTGCGGGTTGACTCTGTTTCTGTAATACCTGCGATTGGAGAGTCTGCAGACCGTCCTTCTTTCGCTTTCCTATGTCACCTTAGCATGGGACTATAATAATCGTAATAAAATGACTGGAAAACACACGATATCGTCTCTGCGCCAGGACATTTAGCACTCGCTTTCGCTCTGCTGCATCCTCCGTTATGTCTGGGACGGCTAAGACTTCGCTTCCACGCTTTATCGGCATTACGACTGACCCTTTAGCAATCAACAAGGGTTAGTTATGTTCTGAGAATTGAACTGATCTCGTGAGTGGAAAAAAAAGTAAGCTCAGTGAGAGGGCGAGACAGCTGAGTTGGAGAACATGACGAACATAACGTTATGCTTAAGAATACGAGGTTCGCGGGGGTCTTCTCTCTGGGGTGAACTTGACATGCTGACATTATGGTAGGTATGTCCCGATACGAGCCTTGTCCTCTCTGCAGCTTAAAAGCCCAGCCCTATTGTTTCCGAAGAGCGGTCTAATCGGCGAAGACGAAGTTATACCAGAAAATCTTGTCTCGTTATACAACACTACTTCAGAGAGACTGATATAATGGCATATAAAAAGCTCTTCAATTCAGCAATGGATATCAAATATCACACACGGCTCGATCTTAACAGCTAATCATCACTTCTGCCACCAATTCCCAACCAGTTTCGAATACAGTATCGAAGCCTTCCACTATCATGTCGACCAGTCCAACCAACTACTCCGTACACTCCATCGTCGCTGCCTACGGCATCGGAATGATCCCCCATGGCTACTACTTCGTCAAGATGATGGCCAATGCAAAGGGTCTAGCCACCAACATTCTGTATGACTTTCTCCCTTTCCGGAGCACATCCAAAGAGCCTCAAACTAACTCACACCTCCAGTCCCCGAGAAAACCTCTCCAATCTCCAAGGCAAAGTCACGAACCAAGTCTGGACCCAGCTTGCAAAAGCCCGAGGCGCGCATCTCAACGCGATGGAGAACCTCCCTCTGTTCGCAGTCGCTATGGTGCATCTCTCTCTCACTACTCCACCCGTCCCATGCGTCCAGTCCCACACGCCATGAGTTGGAATATTCGCTGATACTTCGACGATAGCTCGCAGGAAACGTCGCCAAACTCCCCACGAGCGAACTCAATATCCTGTCTTTGGAGTATCTCGGGGCTCGTCTCCTCTACATAGCGACGTATATGGGTGCGCGGTCTGAAGCTCTCAGCTATGTGCGGACCGGTCTGTGGGCTTGGAGTGTTTCGATACCGATTTTTGCGTTGGTGAAGGCTGGGAAGGCTTTTAATGATGCTGACTAGATAGGTGGTTGCGTTTATCGGATGTGGGTATGGGTATCGTGGCATAGAAGTCGTGGCGTTGTTGCATCTTTACTTATTAGTGGCTGCGTTTACCTATGACTTCGATACTTGCATTGTGTTAGGCTACTAAAGTAACTTGCTGTTTACCTAAGATCGCGCGTAGGGTTACTAGCTTAGTACAATGAGGAGGTTGGATTGAAGCGTCTTTGATGATGATCATGATCATGATCATGATTGTTGCATTTGAAGTACGATGAACTATTTACGTCTTGTCTTGTCCACTCACACCCTCACACCCTCATACCCTCAACCCCGATGTAACCCCTTCTTCGCCATTATGTCAACCAAGCACCGCCAGATCGATCATAGTAAAAGCATCCATTAGCAGTCATCCGTAACGATAGAAGAAGCCGAAGTGGAAGGGGAAGATAAGGTCGCATCACTGACATTCTTTGTTAGTAAAAAAAGTTATCCCAGGCCCGACCCAGCCACCCAACCAGGGCCTGAAGTTGA
Organism: Aspergillus cavernicola; assembly: GCA_027569065.1. Lineage (NCBI taxonomy): Eukaryota > Fungi > Ascomycota > Eurotiomycetes > Eurotiales > Aspergillaceae > Aspergillus > Aspergillus cavernicola. Next base: position 72,362 of record JAPDEK010000053.1, on the reverse strand, counting down.
TGTTTGAAGTGCGTTGAAGAAGGAAAGAGTCTAGAAGTAAGGTCAATGTTCAAGAAGAGGAAGAGAGGAAGAAGGTCGCGTCACTCATATTCTTCATTAGTAAAAGTTATCCCAGGCCCGACCCAACCACCCAACCAAGGCCTGGAGTACTCCAGTGTTGAGAAGGTGTTGTTTGCTTGGTGTTGAACCAAATTGAGAGAAGATGCGTAAAGCTGTTACTGTAACATTAGAGTGTGAGAGAGAGCAAAAGTCCATAAGAGGGAGCAAGGTGTGAGAGAGAGAGCAAGGTGTGTATCCCTTGCCCGACCTGACCACCCGTACCACGTGCGCGATACAAGTCCTGAAGGAGTCTTAAAGGTGACTCCCCCTGTGCATTCGTATGTGTTAGCCATGGTAATTGGAGGCTTGGTGAGGTTCATCACTTACCACACATTGCTAGTTAGCCAACATATGTGTGTTATGGCCTTGACCAATAAGATTTGAAGGATTAGCATATAACCCTCCGCTTTTCGACAGCCCCCATAGCTACTCTCAGCCAGCCGATCCGAATGCGATATTCCCGGACAGGAGTTGCAGACGCTTGTTGTAGTCGACGCTGTTGTCGACACTTATGATCAGAAGCTGTTCAAGGCCAAGCAGGAAGAGGAAGGGTACTTACGATAATTCATCATCCACCCCGAACAGTAAGGTTGTGAATCTCGCAGTTCCACCACGCTAGGAGAGTCTAAGCAGACACTTGACGCTGTTTCAAGTTAGGAAGCAGAAATATCTGAAAGGCCGGGGGTACTCACTGCCTCTTAATCATCGTCCTATAACTGTTGAGTCCCGCCTCAAGGCAGACGACAGACAGTAGGAAGGTAGTGGAGATGTCAAAAAACCAAACACCAAGATAGATAGAATACATCCGGACAGGGGACAAGGACGCAGCTATCAACTATCACAGTATCCAGGAGAGCCTAGTGCAAAAGGGGGAGAGAACAATGGCAACGTCGAGTTCATCGATGAGCAGTCTCTGGAAGGTCGACACTGGGGGGCTATTGGCGAGCTCGCTGTGATGGGCAAGAGAAGTAGGAGTTTAATTGAAGAAGAATGTAAACCACTTCGGAGGAGAGAGAATGGGGTATTATATAGCCGGCAGATGAAAGTTTGTTGTTGACTCACCAGCCAACTCGGAGCAAGTTAATTCACTACAAATGCAGGGAGTCATCTCCTATTGGGCCGGGCAAGCAGCAACTGAGTGAATACTATGAGATCACCCCGGCCGTGACAGCTTCCAGTGGCAAATTCCAACAAGTTGAAACCTTCACTCGTCCGGTGAGTTCCTATCCAATCCATACCTAGTACTACTGAAGAGCTTTGCTAGAGACGGTCAAGCTCAGAGTAACAAAAGTTGGTGATTCTTCCCCTACGGAAAGACCTACCTCAACAATCAATATTATCTCTATCGTCTAGTTAGCAATTGACCTTTTGGTTCCTACCCCCAGGTAAAAGGGCGGCAATGTTGCCCTTGGTAAACAGTAACACTGGACTTCAAGTTGAAGTTGTATTCACAGTCAGAACATGATTGGCCAATTCCTACTTTCCAATTCACCTGCAGCCGATGGAGCTAGCCTGACTGGGATGTCCACGCGGCCGATCGATGCCTGTGGGTAGATCCGACTTCACTGAGAGTGCCCAGGTGAACACTGAATGGCACTGAATGCAGGCCTAAATTCTATAGAGACTCGAGGGATGATGCTTTTGGTGTGAATGAAGTCTTCTTCTTGTATTATTATCTACCACCTGTGGTTTTTGTCTTGGGGGCTCTTGCGTGGCACTGTTTGGTTTTCTGGTGAGATCGTGGAGACATATCCCGGCAGCACAAAACAACGTAACTTCTAAGATTATTTCTAAATACTAGTAGTGTGATAGCTTAAGATCAAAAATATTCTTCAAGATCTAACACTAAGAAATATTAGCATCAAGGATTAGAAATAGCTTGCTGCGCGTTAAGCTGGTGCGCCAGTAACACCTAGTTGAACGCGGGGTAAACCAACCGAGGTTCTTTCGGCCAACCCGTTCGAGTCTCGAGTCTGGACACACGATGAATCAAGATCAATGTTCATCATTTTATCCACCAGATCTCTGAAGTTCCTCGGCTACATCTCTTGAGGAGGACATGAACTTTGTTCCCCATGTGCCTCCACGCTCACCCGCCCGGTTAATCCTCCGACAGCTGGTGCTTGTCCGAGGCTCTGTAAGCTTACTCTCTACAAGTATACAACAACGGTCATTCTCACCCGGTTGGATGCCAATCACACAACCCTGCTTCTACAGAGCGAGTTCCTCCGCCTCACAAACCCAGTTGGCTTCACCCCGAAAGATGCCACCCAAGGAGAAGAAACAGCCGGTCGATCCTAGGCCTAGTTCAAGGTGAGTTGAAGGTCAGAAGCGAGCGCACCATTATATCTTCGCCAGGACACCGAAGCGTATTTGTATGCTTCGGTAGAAGCTAATTTCCTCCCAGCGTTGTCCTAGTATCACCAAATAACGAAGTCCTCCTCCTTCATCGCGTCAAGACATCCACGTCTTTCGCATCCGCTCACGTCTTCCCCGGAGGAAACCTTTCGCTCCAGGACGGGCGATGTCCACCACCCGGAGATCCGAAGAGACATGAAGATGCATCTTGGTACCGAAACGCCGCGATTCGCGAGGTGTTCGAAGAGAGCGGTATCCTTCTTGCTAAAGAGCAGGGTTCCGGGAAGATGCTCGCTATTCGAGAAGAAGAGCGCGAGAAAGGGCGACGAGAGATTCACCAAAAACAAACCACGTTTACAGTATGGCTGAAAACGCAGAATGCTATAGCTGTACCGGATATAGGTTGGACACACCCACTCCTGTCTTAGTATTATTGCTGATACAAAATATATGAAGACAACCTGATTCCTTTCACCCGATGGGTTACTCCAACGAACGTTCCGAAACGCTACACCACACAGATGTATTTATACTTCCTACCGCTGCCGCTCGAGTCAGATAACTCGTTATTGAGTCAGATCCCCGCCGATGGCGAACGTGAGGAAATTCAGATTCCGACGAGCGATGGAGGAATTGAAATCGCCGAAGCCCAATTCCTGCCCGCGTCAGAATGGCTTCGCAAGGCCGGTCAAGGGGAGATCATTCTATTCCCCCCACAGTTTGTCTTATTAGACCTAGCGGCGCAGTTCCTGGATAAGGAGCCTCGAACGGACTCCCTAGATGAACTGCACCGGAGACGCGCGCAGCTCATCAACTTTGTGCATTCCGGTAGCCCTCCGTGGACAGAGAAGTGTATATCCCCGAAAGTCGGCAAGTACGCGGAGGACGGGCGTGCGGTCATGTTATTGGATCATCCTGGCTCGGAGTTGCAGGGAACAGCTCGTCGAGGAGAGTCTGAACGAGTGGTTCTCGTACGGTTCCAGGGCGGAAGCGCTCGCGAGCTAAGTCTCGGCTGGAAGAAGGATCTCTTTCCTGGGAGAAAGAGCAGTCTTTAGCATAGAGATTCTATATAGTCACTAGACATGTAATATCTTCAACGTTGCCAATCGCGCTCTGATATCAGTGACTTTCAATTGATACCTGAAATACAAGGCATACTATCTAGCCACATCTGTCGTTGCAGCAATCCACTAACCCTGGATAAAAATCACATGACCCACACAACCGGCACCCGAATTCGCGGCAAGCCAAAAGTTCGACACGACTGTTCAGTTCAACCCGCAGCGCACCTCCGTTAATCACCGTTCGTCGTCGACCTCAAACAGCCAACCGCCAAAATGGAGAACGAGAAGGGAGAAATCGTCGACCTGTACGTACACATTTTGCAATCCCCTGGCTTTGGGGAAGACGAGAATCTGGGATATCGAACGAGGCTTGGAGACGATTCAATCAAATCCTGAATCAATGCATTCCGCACGATATCCCAGCCATCTATCCCCTTTTTATTCTCTCCCCAAAGACGACCGGCGCAAAATCACCCACCACAAACCCATTTACAGCCACCCGCAAAATGAAGATCAAATCCGCTAACATTCGTTTCCCCCTTCAGCTACGTCCCCCGCAAGTGCAGCGCCACCAACCGCATCATCAAGGCCAACGACCACGCCTCCGTCCAGATCAACATCGGCAAGGTCGACGAGAACGGTCGCTACACCGGCGAGAACCAGACCTATGCTCTGTGCGGCTTCATCCGTGCCCGCGGTGAGAGCGACGATTCTCTGAACCGTCTCACCCAGCGCGATGGATACATCCGCAACGTGTGGGCTGCCAGCAGCCAGCGGTAAATTCCTTTTTCGTTTGAAATGAAATGAATGGGAATGGATGACGGGGGTGTTGGTGGTAAGCCATTTTCTCTCTCTTTTTCTCCCTCGCACTGCGGGTGGAGGTGAAGTAAGGAACGGATTGCTAATTGAATGCATCGGTAATAGGAATGAAATGGGTGATCAATATCATGTATTTGTGATCCTACGCCTGATACGATGTTTCATTTTTTAAAAAGAATTAAAATTCGAAGAATCAAATCATTCAATCAATCTACTTCGTTTCCGTCCTCTATATCTCTTCTTTCCCATGCTATGCTCTTATCTTCCTTCCCCCGCGCTACTTGATTGCTAGGCTGCAGTGGTCCTCTCTGAATCTGATCCGGGGATATATTTATGTATAACTCATATACTGAAGCCGGCACTCGATACCTTCTTCTCCGAGGATCGGATTGAATGTTCTCGTAACATACATCTGCTCCTCTCCATGAGCGAGTGAGGTAGACTCGTAACCTTGAAAAACTTCTATGCCGAAGATTACTTTCTACCACCTGCTGAAGAGCCACTGTTGCAAAGATATGAGCTGGGGCACAGATACGGGTGGGACATATTTGTTTCTTCTCTCATATTGAAACAGTCTAGTTGTGTTGGGAATTTTTAGATTGGGGTCGTAATAGTAAAATAGTTAATAGGTAATAAACGCGAGGCTTTTTTGTTTCATTTTACTGTTTCTTAACGGCGTAGTCTCGTAAACTGATTATAAGGGTATATCATGATTTATTTTTGTTTCTCTGCAGAAGTCTCTATGTTCAACCATGGTAGGAGGAAAATTTCGACTGCACGCGTCTTTCTTTCTTCCTTCTCCGACTCTAGTTTATTCCTTTTCTAATCTGACCGCGGGATTTGTCTCGATGAAGTTGAGGTCAACCTTGTGACCTAGCAGTTCTCGGATATTGCTCACACCATACCTGTAGAAAAAATTAGTTAGCTCAAATGTTCAGAGATTACGCGCGTCAGTAGCACTCACTTGATCATGGTTGGTCTCTCAAGACTCAGGCCCCATCCGTACACCCGCATGTTCTTAGGGAGCCCCATGGGCTCCAACATCTCTGGTCTGAACATACCACTGTTACCGATTTCTACCCACTTGCCGAGGCCCTCGTGGTAACCGAAGATCTCCATACTAGGCTCAGTGTAGGGGTTGTAGGCAGGTTTGAAGCGGAGCTGGTGGATGCCCATCTTGGCGAAGAATACCTCCATGAAGCCGATGAGACCGCCTAGGGTAAGGCCAAAGTCAGCAATAACACCCTCGATCTGGTGGAACTCCGCCAAGTGAGTCGCATCGACGGCCTCGTTACGGAAGACACGGTCGATGCTGAAATATCTCGCCGGTCGTGGGTTTGCTGCGAGCTTGTGAAGCATATACGTTGAGACCGATGTGGTGTGTGTACGGAGGACAAGGCGCAACGACTCGTCGGCACTCCACGGGTAGCGGTAACCAATTGATCCGTACTTGCCCTCTTCGTGGACTTGGCGGACATTATCCCAGTATTCTTTGTAGTCGAGTTTCTTCTCTGTAGCGCTGGACTGATGCACGGTCTTGGGGCGATGAGGATCATGCTCGGGGTCTTCACGAGGAAGATCGGCCGTAGGGGGGTCGGAAATGTAGAAGGTGTCTTGAAGATCACGAGCGGGATGTTGTTGAGGTACATAGAGAGCGTCGAAGTTCCAGAAGCCGGTCTCCACGAAGCGGTTGGTCGGCATCTCCTCGAAGCCCATCTCAAAGAAGATACTCCGGAATTCCGAGCGCACTTTGTTGAGAGGGTGCAAGGCGCCAGAGGGAGTAGGGGCACCCTTAGCATTGAAGTTGTACGGCTTGAAATGGGCAGTCTTCCACGAACCATTTTGAAGCATCTCCGTGGTCAAGTCTGTCTCCTCCTTGACGAATTCCTTGGTGTACTTGGGACCCTTTGTAATCTTGAAAGTGATCACCTTCTGCACATTGATGAGCTTCCGCCGTTTCAAGTCGGTAAGAGCCTTCTTGTCCGTTACGGTCTGAGTCAGTTTGATGTTTAATAGCTGGGCCTGAGTCTCATCCACGATGGAATCAGTAGTCGCCCGCAGAAGGTCCTTGTCCTTTTTAATCCAACCCCTCTTGAAAGCATTTCCCTGTCCGACCAGGGCGTTTTCCTTTCCAACAATCCCAGGCAAGTCTGCGATCTTCAATCCATCCAGGGCAGCTAGGACCGCTTCGAAAACCTTAGCTTCGTGACTGCCATTGGCAACAACAGCCTCTCCTTCCTTCGTTAGGACAACGACCTCTTTATCAATTGTTTCATATTCGACCATGTGTCGGGAGGCTAGCCGATCGATCGCACTCTTAATGTTTAGTGAGGGGGTGGAGGGGAAGGTTTCGCTGGAGATAATCGGTGCATCGGATGCGGACAAGGCGTCCAGAATGGGGCTTGTCATATCGGACGCCATGGTTGCAACGTAGACCACTGGGAGTAAGCCGGATGAAGGAGAAGAACTGCTGTAGGTCTCTAGATAATTCTTTGACTCACTTCTTTTCGGGCCCTCATTCAATTACGGCGGGGCAGGAACACCAAGTGCGGCCTCATCCCGTGACCTCAATACTGCCCCGCCATCTTGTTTACTCCCTGCTCTACATACACTCGATTCTTTAAATATTGACTAAGACCCCAATCACTTGATCGAGCATATTGAGCATATTGAGCACTCCGCAGAACAGACTTCTCAGATTTAGCTTGAACTAACAAAATACACACACTTTCCATCGCTCTCAAAACACAGTATATACACTCAAACTACGCTTAGCTATCAATGGAGCACAGAGTACGTATGGAGACCCGCGAATTGCGAGCTTTCCCATTGCGCAATCGACGCAGAAGATTGCCTTGGTTGGTAGTACAAATGACCAGTTATAGCACGATCGGAGTTCTTGCGAAGATCCAAGGATGAGGGGTAGCATTTCCCCTCCTTAACTCATCTCGTGTAGCCTCTCTTTCTTCCTCTTCTGCTACACACAGTCTGAACTTTTAACTGCACATTATGTCTCTAGGACGCTCTTTCAAGCTCAACTCGGGATATAACATCCCGGCGATCGGTTTGGGTACATGGGTGTGTTACCAAATCAAGACATCACCGTAACTTCGAATACTAACAGCATAGCTCTCTAAACCTCACGAGGTTGAGAATGCCGTGGAGGCTGCCCTGCGCGCGGGATATCGCCATATCGACGCAGCCGCATGTTATCTAAACGAGGCCGAAGTTGGGAATGGCTGGAAAAGGTCTGGGGTCTCACGAGATCAGATCTTTGTGAGTATATCTGCACAGTAGATCCATAGAGCTCTCCAGAACTGACGATGCTTTCGACAGATAACCAGCAAACTGTGGAACACGCATCATCACCCCGAACACGTTGAGGAGGCAGTTGATAAGACCCTGAAGGATCTCCAAACGGACTATCTTGATCTATATCTGGTATTCCCTGCGCTCGACTTGCTTGAGACTTTCTTTGACGAGATCTAGATTCACTGGCCCGTCGCGTTCGAGCATACAAATGAAACCCTCACCCCAATTGACCCTGTCACGAAGCGATTCCGTCTGGTGGATGTCCCAGTGTCTGAGACTTGGAAAACACTAGAGAAACTCGTGAAGACGGGCAAGATCAGGAGTATCGGTGTCAGCAATTTCACCCTAGAGAGTCTCGAGGAGCTACTCAAGACAGCAGAGATTCCTCCCGCTGTTAACCAGATCGAGGCCCATCCATATCTTCAGCAACCCAAGCTTACTCAGTACTCGAAAGACAAGAACATTCTCACGGTTGCTTATAGCCCGCTAGGAAACAACATCTATGACGCACCTCGGTATCTCTCCCTTTCTTCCCGTCTAAAGGATAGAGTCCATCGCCCAAATTCTTGAGCTTCATCACTAATTGGTACAGTGTTGTTGACGATCCTATCGTCAAAGAAATTGCTAGTGATCTCGATAAAGATCCAGCAGCCGTGTTGATCTCCTGGGCAGTGCAGCGTGGTACAGCAGTCCTGCCAAAGAGTGTCACGCCATCCCGCATCGGAAGCAATTTCCAGGGTATGTACTACTAAGTGTAACCTTACATCCTATATTTCAAAACTAATACCAGCAGACTTTGTCATTCCCGATTCCAAATTCGAAGGCCTGAACAAGCTCGACAGAAACCAGCGCTACAACTATCCCTTCCGCTGGGGAATCGATGTATTTGGCGAGTTGGGAGCTGAAGAAGCGGAGCGCAGGGCAGAAGAAAATGCTGCGAAACAACGTGAAGCTGCATGAGCGTTTTGAGTATGTAGCAATGGTAGGGTGACCATCCAATTGCTGTATATCAAAGTCGTTGAGTGACCTTTAGTCTAAGTTAGGGGCAAGTATATATATAGACCATATTATCACACTGATAAATACGGATATATCATCAAGCGACGATGTCGATAAGTCTGGCTCCGCGTACGCAGTGTAAATAATTATGTTTGGATTGACTTAGTTTCCCGAAATATACATCTGCTCCATTGAACTAGAAATGAAACGCTTGGGTATATAAACATTTTACGTTGGCACATTAGACTGAAATCTATGCCAAACATCTAATATCTCTATCACGAATGAATGACTTATCTATGGACATTGGACAACCTCTGTAGTGATCAGATATACTTCGGAGCATAAACCGGACATCCAACCTACCGCGAACACGAAACGCGAATTATCCATCTCCATCTACCAGCCCTACAACGAGAAAAGGTCTCATCTTCAGGTCTACACACACAAAACCAGCCATATAAGTCCAAGAATCAGCGGGTAAACTAAAATTATCATACCTACATCCCCCCATCAAAGCCTGGATCTCCCCCGACACCAACTATGCCACCAATTCGCCGCCGCACGACGCGCAAAGCTCGCACAACTACACAAAACGTACCTGGTAGGATCAAATAACATTCTCTCTCTAAATTCTCAACCTCCGTGACTCAGACTAAATAGCGGCGCGAAAGCTACAGACATGGACTAACAAACCTCTTAGATAAACCCAGCCCCAAACCACTTCCCCTAGTGGAACGCACGAACGCATTATCCCTAGCGGAGTTTATATTCACATATATCCCCTCTTCAGAACTGCATTTCCAGAAGGAGAAGGAGAAAAATAATGGAAAGGACGAAGTAGATCATGATCCTATTATTCCTCACCAACCACACACCAACACCAACAACGACAACGACAACGACAACGACAACGACAACGGGGAACCCGAGACCAACTTGGAGACATACACAGTCTCCATCTACACAGCGTCAACAATCCCCTCATCCGAGCTAACCGCATGCTTCAATCTAATCCAGCTAACGTCATCGACGGCGTATAAGAGTTCTAGCATGGGATGGTCTCCGTCTGATAAGAGGAAGGAGATGAAGCTTCCTGATATGAGATATATGATTTTGCGACGAGTTGTCTCGGACAAAGATGGCGAGGGTGAAGGGGATAGCGATAGCGATAGCTCGGGTGAAATTGTGGGATTTCTCGAGTTCATGGTCACGTATGAGGACGGGTATGAGGTGTTATATTGCTATGAGATCCATCTTATGCCGGGTGCCCAGGGGCAGAGGTTAGGGGAGGAGTTGATGCTGCGATTTGAGCGTATAGGGCGGCGGATTGGGTTAGAAAAGACTATGTTGACGGTTTTCAAGTCCAATCGGCGAGCTGTTACGTTCTATGAGAGAGTGGGGTATACGGAAGATGAGAATTCACCGCAGCCGAAGAGGCTGCGGAATGGAACGGTGAAAGAGGCTGACTATTACATTATGTCCAAAATGTTGCGCTAGCCGCTATCTAGAGAACAATTGGACACTGTATAGATGAGAATATATTTACACTTGTTTGACGGGTCTGCCGCGCTGGTCGGGATTTTCTTGCTCCCATTCGTCTCGGAGCGCAGCGAAGATCGTATCTGCGATGACGAGCGAGAGACCTAGACTCCATACGAGGGTGATCGCGTAGAAGAAGTTCGCGTTTCCGGACCCGGCATAGATCCATAGGTGGTAGAATGCAGGGCCTAGTAACGAGGCGTAGAGAAGGGCCGACACCGAGAAGAATGTGTAACGCATCACTAAATGAGTTAGCAAATTCCAAGTGACATGACCAATAGGAAAGAGATAGAAACTCTTACAAGGGAAGATGTGTCGATAAAGTGGGAGAAGAGCAAAGTATAGCGAGGCGTCTGAGATGCTCGGATAGGGCTTAAAGACCGCAAAAATCCCCAATAAGGAGGTGACGACAAACAAAGGCTGTCGACGCAACCGTACAGTTAGACTGCCAGCGTACGCCGTCAAATGGAGCCAGAAGACACCGAGGAAGAAGTCCCGGAAAGAGTCAAAGATCTCAATGAAGAAGTACCACCAAAGGCCGATATTGGGGGTAAGGTCCGGAACGAGCAGTTGGAAGCCGTATGTCGCAGAGATTAGCGCAAAAAGGTCACCGATAATCAAGAGTGAAATTCCGAGGAGCCCGGCGATGCTTAGCAGAAAAACTGCAAAGTGCTTTACCACGAATAAAGCAGTGGAAGGGGTGATGTTGCTGCGTTGGGCCCGTCTATCGTAGCAAAGGAGAACGAGAGGGATGAACAAAAGGGCTGGGTATATCGACAAATACGACGCAAACCCAAGTGCGAGCATCGAATTGAGGTTTTGGCCTTGAACGGCCGCGGAAAGCGCATAGAGAATTCCAGTCGTCGTGAACACTGCGGTTGAACGACCTAGACAGGTTGCGATAGTAAAGGGGTTAAACAGGAACCTATACCATATCAGCATTATTCTTTCACTTGATATCGGCTATTTCCGTACCATGCTGCAACCACCACGCCGTCCCATTTAATCTGTTTCCTTACTGACGAGTACAACCTTCCGGACACTGCCTGAGCGGAATCAGAGATGGTGACTAAGGCGCTTGCATTGAGCAAATCGACAAGGGAGTAGAAAAGGGCCGTCGGAAACGGATATTCTTGGGCATTCGGTAATAGTGAGAAGATTGGAAGTAGAAGTGGCGCCTTTGAAATGTAGCGTTAGCAAAACTTCAGGGACGCTGGATGTCGGCTACTTACTTGGTGGAAGACGCCTCCATCGTATGGTGAAGCGTTTCGGTTGTAGAGGAAGAGACCTTCTTGGACTGTGCAGATTGCACTAATTAAGAACTCGCACGATCAAAGCGCTCCAGTGGAAACTCACGTCTCTTGAAGCTGGTCACTGGTGTTGACACCTCCACTCGGCCCGTCAATAAGTCTGGCAGGGAGGGAAACAGGAGCAAGAGCAGAAGTCGCAAGGCGAGGGCACCACCGAAGACAGCAGCCTTCCTGCGATCGACTGGCATGATAAGTTCAATCCCCCGTCCAGGATTCAATGTAGAACACAGTGTACTCTGTACAGGAGTAAGGATGAGGCCCTCCACCTGTCCATTAGTCCATGAATTGTCCTCACGTGCCAAGCCTCCGCGGATTCTGTGCACGGACCATCCGAGCTTTTCTCAGCGGGAAAAAAAGTTCAAATTTTTGGGAAATCGAGACTCGCGTTCCCATCACTCTCCATTTCACCATTCCAAGTCGCAATCATGGCGAAAATCAAGAAGAAGGGTAAGTCTTCATTTTAAATCACTCTGGAGCATTCCATTCTAACTGCTGTATCATAGGTACCTCTGGCCAGGCCAAAAACTATATCACCAGGACACAGGCGGTGCGCAAACTTCAGATTTCGCTGCCAGACTTCCGTCGCCTATGTATCTTCAAAGGTTTGTATATCTTAGCTCTTGATTATAATGTAGAGCACTAGAGCAGCGACGCTAATCATGATAAATGACAGGCATCTACCCCCGTGAGCCTCGAAACAAGAAGAAAGCCTCCAAATCCTCAACTCCAAACACAACATTCTACTACACAAAGGATATCAATTACCTCCTGCATGAGCCGTTGCTTCGGAAATTCCGCGACCAGAAATCACTTGCAAAGAAGATTGCTCGATCTCTTGGACGTGGAGAAGTCGGCGATGCCGCCCGCTTGGAGAAGAACAATGCGCCGAAATTGTCTCTGGACCATGTCATCAAAGAGCGCTACCCGACTTTCATTGACGCTCTGAGAGACCTTGACGATGCGCTGTCTCTTCTATTCCTTTTCGCAAATCTTCCCTCTGACAACCATGTTCCCCCCCAAACTGTTGCCCTGTGCCAGCGACTTTGCCACGAATTCCAACACTACCTGATTACGACCAACTCTCTGCGCAAATCGTTCCTCTCGATCAAGGGTATCTACTACCAGGCGACTATTCAAGGTCAAGATATCATGTGGTTGATCCCTTACCGGTTCGTGCAGCGAGTCAACGGCGATGTAGATTACCGAATTATGGCTACCTTCGTCGAGTTCTACACCACCTTGCTAGGCTTCGTCAACTTCCGTTTGTATTCCTCGATTGGGCTAAGATACCCGCCGAAGTTTGATACTCGGAGTGACGAGAATGGAGCGGAATTGGCGGCCTTTACTTTGGAAGGACGCTCGGTTGGAGAACCCACGAAAACGATCGAAGCGGGTAACAAGTCGTCAAACAACACTGCCAACCAGGAGGTCTCCCGTGACGTTCAGGCAAAGGTCGATAAGGTGATCAAGAACGCCAACCTGGACCAGGCCACTGGCGAACAGGTCACCGAGACGACTGAAGAAGCAACGGACGCGATCGATAAGTTTGAGCCTACCGCTCCCGAGGCTGATACACTTCCTCAACCAGATCTCAGCGGCGACCAGGCCGGCTCGCTTTTCGCACCCTTCACCTTCTACGTCTCCCGAGAAGCCCCGAAAGCTCCTCTCGAATTCATCCTCCGCGCCTTCGGCTGCAAGCGAATTGGTTGGGACACCGTGCTCGGCGACGGAGCTTTCACACATAACGAGGCTGATCCCCGTATTACCCATCAAATTGTGGACCGCCCCTCTCTGCCTGAGTCTTCTCTACCCGCTATCCCAGCCGCAACCGAAGACAGTGCTGCTCAGAAAGTGAGACCCGGCACTCGCATCCCTGGTCGGACATACATCCAGCCCCAGTGGATCTGGGATTGCATCAACGAAGGAAAGCTCCTCCGCTCTGACCTGTACGCCCCCGGCGCCACCCTACCTCCCCATCTCAGCCCATGGGTTAGGGCTAAGAAGGGCGGATACGACCCTCGTGCTAGCTTGGCCGAACAGGAGGAAGAAGGCGAAGCCGAGTTGGCGGCCGAGGAAGGGAGCGATGAAGAAATGGAAGAAGCCGTCGAGGATGATAAGCCCGCCCCCGCTGTAGCCAGCGAATCCGAGGATGAGTCCGTAGATGGCGGTATGGACGTTGCCGGTACCGATGACGACGAAAGCGAGAGCGAGGAAGAGGAAGAGGAGGAGGAGGAACCGGAATTCCCGGGCTTCGAAGAAGCAGACGCCGGTTCGGAATCTGAAGATGAAGACGAGACGGCCCGGACTCAGCACCAGAAGGAACTTGAAGCTGAGGCCGCTGGTCTTCCCTTCTCTAATGGTGCTACCGATGGATCAGCATCCAAGAAGAAGTCCCAAGCTAAGAAGGTTGCTTCCAAGAAGCGCCAGGAAGAAGAGGAGCTGGAGAGACAGAAGATGATGATGAGTCGGAAGAAGAGGAAGCTGCTGGAGAAGATGATGTACTCTAACAAGAAGCAGTCAGAGGAATCGGCGAAGTTGCGGTCCAAGCGGAGAAAGATTGAGAAGGTTGCTGAGAAATGAAATATGGGAGACATTAAAAGTTATCATATCTGTCTGTGATACACTGATATCTATTGATTGATTTGGAGACCGTCGGCAGTTAGGGCGCACTTGATTATTCCTATATTTATTTATAGACTCTAGTCTGCATCTGGTCTACTTAAAATGCAGTATATCCAACAAATGAGAATTCTCTTCGACCAGTTGAAACTGTTTACGTGTCCAGTACAAGGCGAAGGATTTGAATGAATACGAGGATTTCTGCGGATTTCTCACTGAGCTCTAAGGCACTTGTCGAGGTATAAAGGGAACTCGAATCGCGATTGTCCTTGATATGAATACAGAAAAACCTTTCGCATACCAAGCTCAGACGGTCGGATGCTTGTTCAGTGATAATCACTGAATATGGAGAACAGCTACAACGACGACCAGCAGAGCACACCACCCAAAGTAGCACTCAAGGACTACCTTGAAACTTTGGAAGACGCAACGAAATGCGATCATTTATCTAAGCGTTCGCACGGGATTTTCCTCATGGAAAACAATCTAAGATTGCTTGATACCGCGATCCTCTGCGCTCGAAAGATAGTTGATTTATGCTCTTCAGAGGATCCTTGGCACCCTAGATACTGCTTCCGCATAGCCAAATACCTTGACTCGCGACATTTCCAACCAACCTTGCGATGACGACCTTGACGACGTGCTCCGGTATTTGGCCACGGCCACCTAGTTGTTGCCGCGGACTGCCACTTTCAACTGTATTAAAGTGGAAGAGATGATGAATATAGTGTGGCAGTTGTTGCTTTCGAAGAAGCGTTTCATACATGGCTGGCAATTGGCGATGGTAATAAAGTAGCCCCGGTCCTACATGATTTGGGGGTTCTTCATCTCACAAGGTTTGAAAGAGACGACAAGGCGATCGAGACAGTTGACTTCATCATCGACCGTCTGACACAGCTCCTGTGTGAGAAGATCAGGTTTCTCGCACGTCGAATGATGTATAAACGAGAAGAAGAAAGAAACCGACGATAGGACGGCCATAGAGATCTGCAGATGTCTGGTGGACGAATGGGTTGACCCAGAGGATGATCCCACCGAAACGAGAGCAATCCACCAAGGCTGGCTTGGACACTTGTATCTCTAGCTTGGCAAGGTGACAGATTCCTTGGAGGCTATCGTGAAGCAACATACAACCTGCAACGCGCAAGTGAAGCTACGCCAAGCGATCATCTAGATTAGAAGGCTTGCGTTAGCACTTTCCAGGACGCCCTAGAACTGTTTTGGACCACGCTTGGCCAACCGCCGGGCCTCAGCAGTGCTATCCATGCACAGGGAGAGCTTGTTGCGAGTATCCTGGCGTCCGAAAGAGAGGAAGGCCAAGGAGAACCACATGCACAAAATTTGCATAAACTAAAGGTTTTGCAGTAGCTACGCTATGCTTAGCGACATACTACATGTGATTTAATCAGCATGACTGAGAACCTGGGCAAGAACCTGGGCAAGGCAGCCTTGAAGACATCTGAAGATTCTCTAGCGTCTTGGGATTGCGGCCGAGATTTTGGATAAAAAATGAGTATGACCCAAAAATCTGAGGCTTGGTATAGGAACGGCCCAGAAGGCTGTGGACGCTGCAAGAAAGCCATGAATCTCAGTAATCGAAAAAAGGCAGCGGTTTACAGCGCACTGGGCCGTTGTATGTCCGCGTTGTCCTGGGCAGATGATGACCTAGAGCTCATGGGAAGTGCGGTTGAAGCTGGTGAAGCTACAGTAGCACTTGTTGGAATAGAGAACCAGAGTAATGATGAAGATGGTTATAGACAAGAACGTCAGATGTATATCAATGATCTCAAGGAATGGGCACTTCCTAATGGTGAGTGCTTATCATGTGATATGTTTCGCAAACAGAACAAACACGTGCGTTATCTTATCGTCAATTGATATCAAAAATTGTCGAAACAAATATTCGCAACCCAGTAAACTCGACACAAGTCTACAGCATTATCAACGTCGCGCCCATGGGTGCGACTGCAAATACTTTCACCCTGTGTTACCATTCTTGTGCGCCCTCAATCCTTGTCTGGTCTGCTGTGCGCCACCTCTCGTTCCACCTGCAGCCCTTCAATTGCCGCACTGGCCTTTGATGCTCATGCTTTCGACATAGGGCGGGGTCAATTCCCGAACCGGTCTCACTTCCACTTTCTATGTTATGCATACGTCTCTGGGAATTTCTCGAACCTTTACAGTGTTGTTGTTGACTGACGCTTGAGGCATGTCCTCGTACTCGGACGGTCAATCCCGACACTCAAGTGTTCCTCCATCTGCACAACCCTATAGGTCATTATTTGGCGGCTCTAGTCAGGATGTTTTTGACCAGGACCGGTATTCAAATGGGGATGGAATCCTAGATTATGCTGGAGTTGGTGCTACCGCCAGTGGTGGTCCGAACACCGAACATGAGGAAACCGATGACGACCGAGACTACAGAAAAGGGCCATCTGGTTCCCAAAAGGATCATGATTTGCTAGATTTTGAAGATACACATGTGAACCCAACTTTCAGAACCCGAGGATATGCAGAAAGTTCTTTTTCGCCACCTCCATATCGCCCTAACAGGTTTCATGGTCCTGCGGATCTGTGGCTGGAACTCACACGAAACGATAGAGAAATTGTTGAGGCCTTAGAAGAGACGCGTGCCAGGGATCTGGCAGCTCATTTGTACAACGCTCACGTTTTCCACCCACAGGGAATTGCGAAATTAGCAAAAGAGGGGACAAATCAACCGGATGAAGGCGAGGCAAAGGATTACGAATTAGGGGATATCGATCTACCCAACATCCTAGAAGAATGGACGGCATGGCCTATGCCCAGCGACGAAGTGCCTCGTACGGATGAGCGCCTTCGACGGTTGGATGATGACAAATGGACGTTTAGAATGAAGCCAGATTCACGGCCAAGCGCAGAGCTTGAAGAGTGCATCACTTCGTTCTTACTCAAGACAGCAAAAGGTCGGTTCCGCTCTAGGAAGTGGGCCTCTCCAACCATCCGAAACAGAAAAGTCTCTACCCGAACAGGCCCTGATGGGACGGACAATGGCACAGAGGGAGGTCTGGAAAGCGACCTTGAAAGCGCGGATATTCTCTCAAATCCATCTACTCAGAAGTCGGATACGGAAAATGGAGTTTCCACCACAGAGTGGGAGATCGAACAGGAAATTCTGCGATCAGCTAAACGCCCGGTCTTCCAAGTAGATGAAGATGAATCACGGCAGAAACTACGACCACTTGCTCGGAATGTGATTACCCAATTTGAGAAGCTGCTAATGGGACTTGACCGCTTCCACGGATCACCAGACTCCGAGGGTAGTCAATTGAGCAGAAGTCGATCAAGAGGGAGAAAGCGCGGACGTAGCTCCTCATGGGCGTCGGATATGAGCAGTGCTTACTCCAGAGACGCACCGATAGAGGATGATTCAGAAGCCGTCACGGACATCTCTCACTCGCGCCCCCCATCTTCCAGTAAGAGATGGACGGAAATAACGCCACAGAGAAGTCAATCGAGAGGACGCAAGCGCACACGACGAGCATCCCAGCGATCTCAGAGTGGCAGTACCCACGCGGGGGGTGCGCATACATCAAGACGCTCGCGCTTACGCTCCACTTCCGCAGACAGTGATGTTCAAACAAGGTTAACAGATTGGAAAGATGTGGTAGGTATAGCCTCCATGGTGGACTTGCCACCAGCCGTACTTCGGCGTGCCACACAGAGATTGTCTTCTCTGCTTGGCGAGGACATAATGTGTCCCACTTTCTTTGAAGAGCGGGATCGACAATCTATGAAGGATGTGCTCAAATTGCAATACCCGGAAAACAGTCGGGCAGGGGTGGAAAGAGAAAAGCCTACACCACGCTCAGGGCTGACGAGTCAGTTACCACCGTCTCGTACTACCTTTACTAGAAAGCATCCTACTTCCGCAGCCGACAGGATTGGTATCAAGGCTGCTGATAAGGCACCGCCCTCCAGGGAAAACAGTACTCATAAAGGGGGCAATCTATTCTGTCCTTTTAAGGGCTGCCGTCGTCATAAGAAAGGATTCTCTCGACGATGGAATCTGAACCAACACCTCAGGACGATGCATCCAAGCTATCGTCCGGGTGATAACAAATCGCAAACACGCAGCGGGGTGCAGTCTGGATACGAGTCTGATAGGTCTGACTAAGAATATCATACCTCTTTGCAAATAGCCTTTCTAAAGTCACGAAGTATCCCAACTACATAAGATAAAACGAAGAATGGCTGGCTGTCTTGCTCTTGTGTTCCCGAGGCCCTTATCGTACATCGCAAAGAATGCCGATGAAAGCCGATAAAAGCATCGGCACCTTTAGCCAATCATACGTAGCTCAGCTTGAGTCCGGGAAGGCCGACCAATGATAGTGAGTCAAACTCATGACGTACTATCACGTGATATATAGATCCCCGCGCCGGGATGAATTCGAAGAACGAAAACAGCTTGAAATAAGAAGCCATCTGAGCCTCGATAGCTTGAAAACCAGTAATCGGCTTGGTCGCTTTAACTCCTCGGTCTTTCGGTTGTCAGAATTCCTTCCTTGCTCGGATATTGCGACTCAAAAAGGGTGAATTTCTGCGGCCCGCGTCTGAGTTAAGACCGCCATCAAGAGCAGTTAAAGGGAAAGCGAACCGCTCCCACGGCCCTTTCGGTCTTTTTACCGATCTCCTGAGAAGATTTCCTGATATATAAAGATGGAGAGAATCATTTGTTCTCTATCAAAACAGTTACTAAGGCCACGATCACGATATCCTTACACAATGCCTTCGACCATTCATGCCAAACGGCTCTACACGACAGGGCATACAATTCCTCCAGTGGGTACCTTGGAAACCAAACATCCAGGACTCGGACTAACAAGATGTCTCTTTAGCTTAAAGACAAGTCTCTATTTATCCAAAAGGCCTACGTCAATGGCGAGTGGGTAGACGCAGAGTCGGGGAAGACATTCGAGATTCACGGTATGGATACCTTCGTTTACCTTGCAGGACCGCAAGTAGTGGGCAGGGTTGCTAATCATCGTCGCCTTACCTTTATAGACCCTGCTACAGGGAAACTTATCGGAACATGCCCCGAATTCAACGCATCAGACACTGAGAAAGCCATCCAGGCCGCAGCAGAGGCGTTTCCCAAATTCCGTTCTACTCTGGCCCGCGAACGAGCTCGCATGCTTCGACGATGGTACCAACTTATGATGGATAATGCAGAGGATCTAGCAACGTTAATCACATGGGAGAATGGAAAGCCGCTTACCGATGCCAAAGGAGAAGTCAACTACGCCGCTAGCTTCTTTGAATGGTTCAGTGAGGAGGCTCCCCGAATTTACGGCGATACTATTCCGGCTACCGTGCCTGGGAACCGTGTGATGACTATCAAACAACCTGTCGGTGTTTGCGGTCTGATTACTCCTTGGAACTTCCCTGCCGCCATGATCACCCGGAAGATAGGACCGGCTCTTGCTGCCGGCTGCACTGTGGTAACAAAGTCACCGGGAGAGACTCCATTTACTGCAAATGCTCTTGCAGAACTAGCTCACCGCGCGGGTATCCCGAAGGGTGTTGTCAATATTGTCACATCTATGCAGAATACTCCGGAAGTCGGCGAAACGATAACCACCCATTCAGATGTCCGCAAGGTGTCTTTCACCGGCTCAACAAATGTTGGTAGGCTTCTCATGAAGCAAGCATCGTCAACAATCAAGAAGGTATCCTGGGAACTTGGTGGAAACGCCCCATTCATCGTCTTCGACGATGTTGATGACCTCGATGCCGCCGTTACAGGTGCTATCGCCTCTAAATTCCGAAGCTCAGGCCAAACATGCGTCTGTGCGAACCGGATCTACATACAGAAGGGCGTCTATGATGAGTTTGTCAAGCGGTTCATCGCAAAGCTCAAGGATTTCAAGGTTGGTGCTGGCTTCAATGAAGGCATCACTCACGGCCCCGTCATCCACAGCCGTGCCATCGACAAGGTCGATGAGCACGTCCAGGACGCCGTATCAAAGGGCGCCAAGCTTGTTGCTGGTGGCCAGAGGCTCCCTGACCTAGGACCGAACTTCTACGATCTGACAGTCTTATCGGAAATGACCAAGGACATGCGGATTGCCTCTGAGGAGACGTTCGGACCTGTGGCAGGCCTCTTCCCCTTCGAGAGTGAAAAGGAAGTCGTCGACCTTGCCAATGAGGCCGAGGTTGGTCTGGCTGGATACTTCTTCAGCGGTAACGTCAAGCGTATCTTCCGCGTCGCGGAGGCGTTAGAAGTTGGCATGGTTGGTGCCAACACTGGGATTATTAGTGATGTTGCATCTCCGTAGGTTTCTCTTTTTCTCAACCTCCTTGTCGCAAACTCCAACCGCAAAGCTAACCATCTGTCTTAGATTTGGCGGTGTCAAGCAAAGTGGCTTCGGCCGTGAGGGCAGCAAGTATGGAATTGATGAGTTCCTCATCATCAAGAGCGTTACATTCGGTGGAATGGGTGAGCCTCTACAGTCGTGAGGGATACATACATAGGTGAAAACACAATATTGGCGTTATGTAGACAAATCCGGATACGATGGGAGTATTTCGGATATAATTGTATTCATGTCGGGAATGATCAAAAGTGGCACCTATCCCTTTATCTACATATCCTCCACGAGTAGTTGAACCCTACAAGACAGCCCATACAACCCCACAGTAGACCTCAGGAAAACATACTTAACAAAGCGAAGATAACAGTGGGGAAATCTAATTTACATGCAAAATAATACAACCACAGAACATATGCGCCGCAACCAACCATCTGGTCATGTCCCATAGAACCGTCCGTCGAAAATGCCTTCCTTGATATGGCTGGGTGAAACTCATGCCAGAGGCCCATTATAAGTCTCGACATCGTTCAGTTCATCGGGCCTCGAAGATCCCAGAGCGAGTAAAAGGGTAGGTGCCTCAAAAGCAGTATCTCCGCACGAACCTTTCCGTCTCCACACCCTGCACATCTATTTCCCTTGACGCTGTTTATGCTTCGGGTTTTTCGAGCTATACGCAGTATCCGTCAGCATGAGCTCGCCCCGCAATTATAGAACCAAACATATTCCGATCTCCAGAGAGAGAGAAAGCACTCACCAAATAATATAAACCCGATTCTTTCTCCGTACAGGCTATGATTCAGAATCCCACTGTCAGTCTCAAATCGTCAAAGCAATACACCTCGTCAACAAACCACCCAAACCAAACCAAAAAAGAAAAACCTCCAACAACACCACCAGATGCTATACTATAGCATTTACATACCTTACACCCATCACACAACCGCTTAACCGACGACCGCGTCTTCATCCCCCGAACCTGCTCTAGCTGTTTCACAGCAGACGCAGCCCCAACTTGGACTTGAGTAGTTGTCGAAGATTTCGAGGACCGGAGAAGACGGAGGCCATTGTTCAGTGTGAGTCGTGATAATTGCGAGAATGGTCGAGAGATGAGGGTGCTGTGTCGGGGAAGAAATTGGCGGAGGAGGGCAGTCGAGGGACCGAGGAGGGAGCGGAGGGAGACCATTTGTGTTGTCGGGTTGTGGGAATGGGCGGTGTTTATGGTGAGGGTCGATTGGGACCGCGGTGGTGCTTTGCGGTGTTGCGGTGGTATGGTTCTTCTTGTAAGTCAGTGGTGGTTTAGATTGAGTAACTTCAGGGCTCGGAGGAAATTATGTCGGAATTTCAGTATTGCCGACTTTCCGAGACTCAGTTCTGGGAGTTTGATTGGTCAATAGGAGGTCTATATTGACTTACTCTGAATTGTCAATTGATTTAATGAAAGATCTTCGAGATAATAATTATCGTTCAAGTGAACTATTAAGTACTTGCAATTCTAGTAATCGCGAAGATAAGTGTAACACTAACCCTAATGCAAGTCTATACTACAACCAACAAGCAAACAAAACCACGATTCCGCCCTAGTCTCGCCCGAACGCCGTATAATTCGCTCTGTGCAACGGTGCAACATGTGATTCAGAATTTCAAAAACCCTTTATAATAGCCTCAACGACGAAGGAAAGTCTTGTATGTTTCGTTCTCGGACTCCTCACTAAATGGATAGGCCAGGTCGCGCAGGAACGCCTCCAAATCGTCCTTCTCAGTTTCAGGACACTGGATTCCGGCAAGGACCTTGCCAACATCACCGCCGTAGTTGCGGTAATGGAATAGAGAGATGTTCTGGTTGGGACGAAGTGTCGTGAGGAAGTTAGCTAGCGCACCGGGTCGCTCGGGAAACTCGAACATGAACAAGCGCTCGTCTTTCACATCACTGCGTCCACCGACCAAGAAGCGCACATGCCGTTTAGCAAGTTCATCATCGCTAAGATCTCTTGGGGTCATGCCCCCCCTGTCCAATTCATTAATGATCTTCGCAAGGTCGTCTCGGCCAGTCGACGCGGACAAAGAGATGCCCATGAGGACGTCAGCAGACTTGTCGTCAGAATAGCGGTAGCTAAATGCCGTCACAGCATGGGGAAGAATGACTTCCACAAGTTTCGTAAAAGCACCAGGCTGCTCGGGAATCTTGACACTGAGAAGGGCTTCTTTTCGCTCCCCTAAAGCGGCACGTTCCGCAACAAATCGCAACCGGTCAAAGTCCATGTTCGCTCCGGAGGTAATGGCAACGAGTTCACGATTCGTGTGAGGGCTAGGGTACTTTACGGCATATTTCTTGAGACCTGCGATGGCGAGAGCACCGGCAGGTTCAATAATGGATCGCGTGTCCTCAAAGGCATCCTTGATCGCGGCGCAAGTCTCATCAGTTGAGACCAGGATGATTTCATCCACCACCTCGCGGGCGACGCGGTAACATTCCGTGCCGACACTCTTAACTGCAGCACCATCCGCGAATAGTCCCACTTCGCTCAGCAGCACACGGGAGCCCTCGCCCAGAGACTGGGCCATCGCGTTGGCATCGTGAGTTTCCACTCCAATCACCTTAACATGCGGCGCAATGCGCTTCAGGTAAACGCCGACGCCAGAGATCAGCCCTCCTCCTCCAACGGCGCAGAAAACAGCCTCAAGTTTATCCAGATTTGCTTGCCGCAGAATCTCCATTCCAATGGTTCCCTGGCCAGCAATAACGTACGGGTCGTCGAAAGGAGGGATACTTGTGAGGCCATGCTGCTTTGCCAAACGATGAGCTTCGTCTTTGGCGGCATCAAAATCGTTTCCGTGAAGGACCACGCTACCGCCAAGGCGAGCGACATTTAAGTGCTTGATAGCTGGGGTACCCGACGGCATGACAATAGTAGCGGGAATTTTTAGTTTGCGAGCAGAATATGCAACACCCTGCGCATGGTTTCCTGACCAGATCAAGTCAACGTCTGTTTAGTATATCCTTATTGGAATGAGAACCCCCACCTGCAGAGCACGCAACCACACCCTTCCACCGCTGCTCGTGGGATAAATGAGCCATCTTATTGTAGGCTCCGCGGAGTTTGAAACTGAAAACAGGAAGCATATCTTCCCGCTTGAGGAGTACGCGGCATTCTATGCGATTACTGAGGTTGACAGCGTGGGTGAGTGGGGACTCAGTGGTCACTTCGTAGACACGGGAAGTCAGGATCAACCGGAGATACTATATTGATAAGGAACATGTCAGAGGCGAGGTGAATCAAAGGGGCAATAGGACAGTTCTCACATCCGGGTAGCCATTGGGAAGTAGAAAGGCATCAGGAATATCCCAAGAAGGTGGGTGGTCCGGTCCCTTGTATTCCTCCTTTTCTGATGTAGGGGTGGGGATAGCAGAGTATTCTGTCAGAGCCAGGCTGCTCAACCTTGAGTGGTTTGGTGTCGTAACACCGTTCGAAGAAGTATTGTCGGTCATTTTTGAGGACCTTGTTTCAGCGCGCACTCGAGAATAAGAATGATAGGCACGGAAACAGTCTAAATCTCGAATAATCGATGGAGGGGTATAGGACAGAATAATCTCAGCTTATTCGGTGGAGACACAAAAATTCCGTGATCGGCGCCAGGTGCTTATGTCATTAACCCTGAGTCCGAGCCCTACCTGCCTAATTAGGTGCTTTCATAAGTGTAAGTTGCTGTGGTGAATCTAGTGATATAAGGATCAATAGAAGCGATTGATTTGCATCTATTCGAATCAAGAGAAAATTTGACCTGCTCCAAGGTTCTGTGCTTTTGCGCTTATAGAAGGCTATGTTCTTACATGCGGACTTACTATATCTCTATACATCCATGTGGGCAAACCGACACCGGTGGCGGCAAAAGATCATTCAAAAGGGTCGAGAGAGACATGCATTCAAGATGATTCGAAACACAAGCTGTTGCTTCATTATCTCCACTCTGAGCTTTCCAGTAGGGACTTGGAAGCTGAGTTTGTTTTGATCAATATGTTAAGCTGAACTTGCTGAAGTACGGTATTTGCTGGTATCATACTGTATTTTACTAAATTGGACTCTTGAGGTGGATGAGATTCTCCCGACGTCATGTAACGAATCCCAATCAAACAATCAACAACTTGAATCTAAACACATTGCGCGCCGGCTCAGATTGTCCCGGAGATAGCTGAATATTCAGTAATCATGAGCAGCGAGCCTCTCCCATCCTCTTTCGATGGCAACCCGTACGCCCCCGAAAATTGCAACCGGATTCCTTCTCAGGTGGCGCCGAGGATATGTTCTGACAGCTCTCTGAAATCTAGTCAATTCGAGGAGGAAAGCGCACTTCAGAAGTTCCGAAGAAGGTTCAAGGAGGAGCCTTTGATTCCGCTGGGTGAGTGAGCAAATACAGGACAAGGCGGGGGTAAGAATAAACTGATTCTAACCACTTTCCTTCCCTAGGATGTGCTGCCACCTGCTATGCGCTTTACCGTGCCTACCGATCAATGAGAGCTGGCGACTCAGTTGAAATGAATCGCATGTTCCGTGCTCGTATCTACGCCCAAGGATTTACTCTTCTAGCCGTGGTCGCCGGAGGAATGTACTTCAAGGCAGACCGACAGCAGCGCAGAGAGTTCGAACAGGCGGTGGAGGTGCGAAAAGGGCAAGAGAAACGGGATGCATGGCTGCGTGAGTTGGAAATTCGAGACAAGGAAGATAGGGATTGGCGGGAGCGTCATGCTGCTATTGAGGCGGCGGCCAATGAAGTGACCAAAAAGCCAGTCTCTCCTCCAGAGCAAGATGCTGCTCGCTCGGCTCTTGAACCCTCTGAGGAAAAGTCCATCGGAGTGCTAGATGCTGTGAGGGAACTTGTGTCAAGGCGGCAGTAGGGCTGCGAAGAGAAGCATTGGTCTGCTGCGTGAATTGCTAAAATTTATCTCCTCTACTTAACTCAGGCGTTTGGGACTGTAAATATATATTCTAGAATGTTTATTCTATTGAAAGTATTCAATGACCTCGCTGACCAAGTATTGCAGCAGTGGATTTCATTTCCAAACTGTTATAGCAAGTAAAATCGTCGTTGCCTCGGTAGCTACTATTGCGTATGATATAGTGGCAATATATGTTCAGACAAAATGTCAAGATAAATTGTAGACAGATCGTAAGGGTGATTTTGAAGAACCATTGCTGAGTTCCCCACTGGCATTAGGCCGTGCCTTGTTCGTCAATATATCGTTTCATCATGTCGAATTCCGCCTTTCCTGTCTGATATAATTAGTGACTAAGTCCTCCTGTATCGGAAGACAGGAATCCCTTCCTACCGAGACTAGGTATCGAATATGCTGC
Organism: Aspergillus cavernicola; assembly: GCA_027569065.1. Lineage (NCBI taxonomy): Eukaryota > Fungi > Ascomycota > Eurotiomycetes > Eurotiales > Aspergillaceae > Aspergillus > Aspergillus cavernicola. The sequence goes on along the minus strand of JAPDEK010000053.1, from coordinate 46,539 downwards.
TGTGACGGGGTCAGCCTTCTGATAGCAGAACCCAAGTCAAAACAAACATACCAAGTCCGTCACATCCCTATGACGCTCAAATTCATAGCGAGCGTAGTCCCGTAGCTCACATCGAGTCGGAGAACTAGGAATTTCTAGAACAGGATGTCAATTCGATAACATCCAAAGACCTCGACGGGGCATGGCAGGTACTAACTATTCAATGCCCGGACAATTTCGCGCCACAATGCAAGCACGCGTTGCCTCTGAATAAACTGTAAGCTTGATTAGCATGCTGTAGCTCTAGATTTCAACAAGATAACTCACATGGTCAAGACTAATAGTTGGCTTCCTGAGCTTCGAAGGCCGGGCTGTAGAGACCGCGGCGAACAATTTCGGCGACAAGCGCATCTGGTCAGATCATATCACGGATGTATAGATATTTAACTGAAGTAATCTAGAGATGATAAAAATATCTCTGCTTGAAAAACATGAACAGTCATTACCTAGACAAAGCACAGCCTTTCGAGATGATCATTTGATGGCGGCGCCAGAAGAGAAGGCGGTGATTGGGAGGGTATCGTCACGGACGGTACGATTAGTTTACATACTGACCGAAATTTACTCTCATGACAATGATAAGCCATAATAGTGACAGTTCAATTATAAAAAAGGTCTCAGATAATTAGCATGGAAGTCAATGAGAAATTGAAATGTGTAGATCACAGCTTATATCTAATTGACATTATTGCTCTACTGTTGACAACTTGGAGATACGTATCAGTTGATCTACGCAATCACGTGCTGGTTCCTGAGTTCCCCGAACTTTTTTTTGGGAGCAGGGGAGACTCCGCAGACATAAATCACTGATCGGACGGCAGCTATGAGGTGTCCTTCTCTTGCGCGGTTGCCATACCGTGCTGCTTCTGGCTTGACCAGATCTTCTGTCCGTCTTCAATCCCAGAATCTCCTTACCAAACGATGCGCGTCGACAGCCCTCCGTTCACCCAGCGCTGTCCCGGTTTACCAGTCAATATTGAACCAACGTTCTCAGCAAACAAGAAATGCGTCAGCTACTGCTACAGCTGTGTAAGTGCTTCCGTCATCTATTCACATATCTCCTGTACTACCGTTTATTTTCTAACATTTGAATTTCCCATGCTTAGCCTTGAAGCAGCAGCTTCGACACCAGACTCCCTGTCCCAGGAGGCGATCATTGAGAACCTCGACCCCGTAGAGGCAGAAAGGTTGTCTCGAGTTAGGAATATCGGTATAGCTGTACGTTCCGAGTCTCGCGATATAACAATGTTCAGGTAACCAATTGTTCTCTGATTAGGCGCACATCGACAGTGGAAAGACGACATGTACCGAGCGGGTCCTCTTCTACACGGGACGCATCGGAGCAATCCACGAGGTCCGAGGTCGTGATAATGTTGGCGCGAAAATGGACTCCATGGACCTCGAGCGCGAAAAGGGTATCACTATTCAATCGGCTGCTACATTTTGCGATTGGATCAAGAAGGATGAAGATGGCAAGGACCAGAAGTATCATATCAACCTTATCGATACGCCTGGCCATATCGATTTTACCATCGAGGTGGAAAGAGCGCTGCGCGTTCTTGACGGAGCGGTTATGATTCTATGCGCTGTCTCAGGTGTCCAGTCACAAACAATTACGGTCGATCGACAGATGAGGCGATACAACGTACCTCGACTTTCTTTCGTGAACAAGATGGATCGTATGGGTGCCAATCCCTTCAAAGCTATCGACCAGATCAACTCCAAACTCAAGATCCCCGCAGCAGCTGTTCAGGTTCCCATTGGCGCTGAAGATGAATTCGAGGGTGTGGTCGACCTCGTTCGGATGCAGAGCATCTATAACCATGGCCCTAGCGGTGAAGATATCGTCATCAAAGATGAAATCCCAGAGAAAGTCAAAAAGGTAGTGGAGGAGAGGAAGAGAATGCTTATCGAGACTCTCGCCGATGTCGATGACGAGATGGCGGAGCTTTTCCTCAGCGAGATTGAACCCACCCAGCAGCAGGTAAAGGAGGCCATTCGCCGATCGACCATCAACTTGAAGTTCACACCTGTTTTCATGGGTACGGCGCTTGCGAATAAGTCAGTGCAGCCTATGCTGGACGGTGTTATTGACTATCTTCCCAACCCGTCCGAGGTTCAAAACCTCGCTCTTGACAAGAAGCGCAATGAGGCTTCAGTGAAGCTTGTTCCTTACAACGCTCTTCCGCTGGTTTGCCTTGCATTCAAGTTGGAGGAAAGCAACTTTGGGCAGTTGACATACATACGTGTGTATCAGGGAACCCTCCGGAAGGGTGCTAACGTCTTCAATGCGCGAACGGATAAGAAAGTGAAGATTCCCCGCATTGTCCGTATGCACTCCAACGAGATGGAGGATGTGACTGAGATTGGAGCTGGTGAAATTTGTGCTGTGTTTGGAGTCGACTGTGCGTCGGGAGACTCCTTCACTGATGGCCAACTGGGCTACAGCATGTCTTCAATGTTCGTCCCGGAGCCTGTTATCTCGCTATCCATCAAGCCCAAGAACAACAAGGACTCTGCCAACTTCTCCAAAGCTATGGCGCGCTTCCAAAGAGAAGACCCTACTTTCCGGGTGACGTACGACACAGAGAGCGAGCAGACTTTGATCTCAGGAATGGGTGAACTCCACCTTGACATTTACATCGAGCGTATGCGACGCGAATATCGCGTAGACTGCGAAACTGGCCCGCCTCAGGTTGCTTACCGAGAAACCATTGGTGAGCGTATCGAGTTTGACCACCTGCTCAAGAAACAGTCGGGAGGCCCCGGTGACTACGCGCGTGTTGTTGGCTGGATGGAGCCGACCGGCAAGCTTGAAGAGAACGAATTTGAAGAACAGATTGTTGGTGGTAGTATTTCCGAGAAGTTTATCTTCGCCTGTGAAAAGGGGTTCCAGCTTTCTTGTGAAAAAGGTCCGCTCATCGGTCATAAGGTGCTGGGAACAAAGATGGTTATCAACGACGGTGCTACTCACATGACGGATTCGTCTGAAATGTCTTTCAAGAATGCCACTCAACAGGCTTTCCGCAAAGCATTCCGAGAGAGTAACCCGGCTGTCCTTGAGCCTATGATGAAAACTGTTGTCACTGCGCCTGCCGAGTTTCAGGGTGATGTTATTTCGCTCTTGAACAAGCGCAATGCTACCATCAACGATTCCGAAGTCGGTGTCGATGAGTTTACCGTCTACGCTGACTGCAGTTTGAACGGCATGTTCGGCTTCAGTTCTAACCTCCGTGCCGCTACTCAGGGCAAGGGCGAGTATACTATGGAGTTCAGCCACTACGAGAAGGCACCTCCTCACAATCAGTACGTTTTCTCCCCATATCTTGACCCTAATAATTAGTTTAGAGCTGACTTGACTACTTTACAGAAAGGAACTCATTGCGAAGTACGTGAAAGCGCAGGCCGACCGACACAAGAAATAAGCCAGAGAAACTATCTCTGGGCTTCTTGTCTTCACATATTGGCCCCTTCGCGTTTCGCCGAGGGGCATACTACTACAGAGACGAAGACATGCTTCCGAATTCTTCCAATTTTTTTTGGAACTGTATTATTTTTGCTACAATATAGACCGACCCTGTGGGCTTGTCTTCTTTTCCATGTTATACATCATATTGGCGCCAGTTTGGCTTTCGGCGATAATCTCATCATGTACGAGTTAGGATAAAAGCAGGGACATTTCTGTTAGAAGTTGTATATATTAATCTCATGATCCTATATCTCCTCTCATTTGATGGGTAATATATTTATAGACATTGTTAACACTTCATCATAGATATCCTCGTCTTGTATGTAGTTGCACCTATTCTCCAATCGTCAACAGATGGTTTTGTCATAACAATATTAACAGATCAAGTCCCAGCTACTCTTCAAATGCCCTCAACACAGCAAAGGCAGCAGTTGAAAATGTGGCCACACGGTTATGACCTGTAATACAACGTTAGCGGTGCCGTTGCAAAATGCTGCTTCATACATACCTCCATAGGCAACACGCTCCCACCGTACCCTCTTAACCCCCCCAGATTCCTTGCTAGACCTATTCTCCCAGATTAGGACCTCGTTAGGCCCCTTGTTGACATCCCTCTTTTCATGGACGAGAGCACCAGGAGCATCTTTCTGTCGTTCGCCCGTCGCAGCTGCCCACACACGACGACCCTCATACCAAGGAATTTCCACATCGTTTTTAGCATGGATGATAACAAGGTCTAAGCCCTTCGCTGTATATGTAGGGTTAGTCTCCACAGTACTGTTGACACCCGTTAACCTCGCGACTCGCCCTGCTGTATCCCACCTGTCTACAATGTGTTTTCTGGCCCAGTTTTGTAGGCGGGGATAACCACGCAACGGAGAAAGGATGGGTGGGGTGATTCCTTTCACGCGGTAGGACTCGATGAGATTGGGGAGGTTGCTGAAAGATGCAAGGAGGATCACGCCGGCGAATGGCTCCGGGTCTTTGATGGCTGGTTGGATGGCGGTTGGATCGGGGGAGCCAAAGGCGAAACGCTCTGCCACTGCAGCACTCACGGCTGTTCCGAGGCTTTGGCCGATGATTAAGATGCGAGAGGGTGGGATGTTTAATGGGCTGGATGTGAGGAAGTTTAGGAGGGATACTCCGTCAGTTATCAGGCCTTCCTCGGTGGGTGAGCCGGTGGAGATTCCGAATCCGCGGTAATCGATGGCGAAGACGTGAATTGGGTTGGAAGGGGTGGATAGACCGAGAAGCATACGGTATGTCTCTGGCCGCTGAGCGGAGCCTAGATGAGCGGCATTGCCGTGGACTTTGAGAAGGTTGCTGGTTAGTGGGATCTGAGTCGTAGTCTGAATTTAGATACTTACAGCTCACAACTACTCTCGCATTCGGGTCATTAGATAAGAGTTTAAATGCAGGGGTCGTGGTATAGTCGCTGTCGGGGCCCGTTGGCTTGTCCACATCTAGCTCGGCTTCATGCTCTCGACAAAGATGCAATGGAAGGATGTGCCAGCCATAGATGGTTTCTTTATCAGGAGTGACTAAGTTGAAGGGCTGGACCTGCGTCTCTGCTTCAAGTCAGTAATTGAAGACTCTATATCCAGGGCTTTATACGCCATAGTAAAGGACATACTTAAGAACCCGAAGGATTCCACCAAGTTGACATCTTGCCATAAAGCTGGGTTGATTTTGTTCACATAGATTGCACTAATCACAGCAGAGCATGAGTCAGATTTGAGAGCATTTGGTTAACATAACGAATTCAGGGAGCGTGTACAATCTTTGGACCGTTGGGTAGGTCAGAGAGAAAACGATGCTGACGTAGATAAGACCAGCTGCAGCCAACGACCAGTAGGCCTTTCTCAATAGAGGGTTAAGTTCAATCATGATAAATAGGGGCTCTAGAGATACCATCAGCATAACAATCTCGACAGAGGAGAGAAAGCATCCTGAAATGGCTTTTTGATTCATGGTGAGTACATACCTCCGTTAGGTAGATAGGGATCGAAGAGATGGGCGAAATTACTCCTGACAGCACGTCATGAGGCAAGAGATATAACGCAAGGCTAACTCCAAGATGGTACCAAGTGTTAATATGAACTGGGAGATGAAGAAGTTGAGAGATAGCTACCTACTAGGGACGATGTAACTAGGTAGATTACCACCGGGTGCCTCAGGCTGCAAGGCTCTGATCTCTTTTCTTTTTGGTTCAAAGATTAGAACTCCTCCGCAACTCCCTTTCATTTCTCCACTACCTCATCCTCGCTGTTGCGAAATGCCCTCTATCTCTCTCGGTGGACTTCCGTATCAGCGTACCTCTTGATTATCCTTCGCGTTTTGCCATCCATGGCTGAAAAACGCAGGCTCTCCGCCCGTGAACGTCGCGAACCCGCGGCGAAGCGACGAGTCTCCGAAGCCGCTCCTCGAGCATCGTCCCCAGCGCAATCCCAGCAGGCGAAGAGAAAGGCTTCCACGCCGGCTGTTGCTGCATCTCCCGCCCCCACTCCCAACCCGCCGCCTGAAACCGTTGAACCCCCCCTTCCTACGAAGATTAAGGATGCGGACGCCATTCCAATACTCCCTTCGGCGCAGTCCGCATGCCTCTCGCCCAAGGAATACCAGTCGATTGCGGAAAGGTATAACCTGGAATAATTATTGTGCTGGATGGCCTGGATAACAGCTGATGGAATTTAGTGCGGTCCTTCTGGCCTCCCTAGAGCGATCAAAGAAGAAATGGCTCAGCGACGGCATCCTTGAGCGTTATTGGACCAAACCCAAGAAGACCAAGAGGGAGCAGCTTGAAGGCAAAAACCCACCAAAGGAGTCAATGTCTAAAGTCGGGTCATGCAATATTGTCGTTGGGCCTCACCTTTTCGACGCGGTGCTGTATACAGTCAAAGACCCTAACGCCCCCCCCCCGGTTCAATACACACCAACCCAACGGCCGATGGTTCACTACGGGCATCCCAACAACTTTCAACAGTACCATCCTTACCCTCACACACCTGCCCAGAATCAGCGACCACCTCCCCCTCAAGCGTCCCATGGCACACCACCAGCTCAACAGGGTTACCCACAGGCCAACCGCCCACCACCTCCGCAGCCCGCCAGAACGCCGAACAACCAAACTCCTCAACGCCCTTCCGGCCCTCAGTCTACGCAACGCCCTACCTCCAACCAAAACCCTCCTACCCAACCGCCAAAGCCGAATCCGGACCCTGTCATTCAGATGCTGGCAACGCGGGCCGCGCAGGACCCTGAGTTGAAAGCTTTGATGAGACTGGTTGCCTCAACCAATGCAACGCAGGAACAATTGCGGACTTTTCAGGCCCATATTGATGAATTGAATGCCATTATTAGAGCACGGGAGCAACAGCAGCGTCGTCAACAACAGCAGCAGCCTCAACAACCGCAACAAGCATTTCAGCCGCCAACCCCTAGCCCAGCACAACCATCCCCTCGACCATCGCAGCCGAAGGCTCAAGCACCTCCGCAACCGCCAACGCAGAGGCCACCACAGCCGCCCCCAGCGACTCCCCAGCAACAGCCCCCACAACCAGACCAACAAACACCCGCACCACAATCTCTGCCACAGAAATCACAGCAATCACCACAATCAGGAGCTCGAATCGAAGTGCAGGTTCCTAAGCCACCGCAACCTGCTTCTACGCCCCAGAACTCGAGTGCGGATCCACTGAATCGCCAACTCTCTGCCTCACAAACAACACCTACAACACCCCAAGTCAAGCAGGAGCCCGGTGTAGGCACGACTGGCCAGGCGCCAGTACCCCGTGTCTTAAGTCCTAGCGTTGCGCACAGTTCGCAGCAAAGCCCTGCAGTGCAGACGATGCCCCCTCCGCCGCAACAACAGCAGGTGATGGGCCAGAAACCAGGCCCTCAGTATCCGCCGCATCAGCAGCCCCCGTTTCAAGGCCAACCACCTGCAATTCAATCCCGCCCCCCGCAATACAGCTCTCCAGCCCCGTATTATCGTGCCACTCCCCCGCGGCCGCCACCTCCAAGATTGAATTACAAATCAGTCGTTTTGGAGTTCACATCCCCACTGACGCCATATGGAAGCAGCACTTCGGGCCACGCAGGGTCAGGGGATCGTTATCTTTTCCCCGAAAACACAATCTTGGAGTGGCTCGCTGGCGGAACTACAGTCCTTGCGTCTTTTCTGCTTCTTCGGAAGGTGGATCCGAGCACACCCTTCCCTATCGAAACTGCCCCCGACATCGTGCCCTCTCGGGCCAAGGGAAAATCAGCCTCGAAATCGAAGAAGGCCGAAAAAAACAAAGACAAGTCTGCCACCGCTCAGAAGGAGAAATCTGTAGCCAAGGAGGAGGGAGCCGCCGCGAAAACAGGGGCCACCAACCCACAATCCTCAGAGAATATGAAATCTCCTGATATAGACTCTAACCAAGGTCCTCCAGCCCAAGGTGACCAAAAGACTCAGCAGGATCCCGATCTAACCAAACCCGCGTCTGATACCCAACAAGGAAAGGACAAAGTCGGCAATGACAAAAAAGCCTCCAATCTAAAGGAATACTACCAACCCATCACATTCCGGATTTACAGCACCAATCCCAAGATCCTTGAACCCCTAGCCCGGGTTGTGAAACCCGCAGATGAAGTACGCAAGTACATGAACGAAATCATGGACCGTGTAGAGCGTGCCCCCGAAGGATTCATCGCTTACCAACTTCCTCGCGAGCACGCTGTCGACGAGCACGAGCCGGAGAATGATAAGAAGAATGGCACCGGCACCCCTGTCCCGGGATCACTTGTCAATGGCCGCAGCAAGCTCTCGCGGGGTAGAAATGTCGGCGAGGAGTCCGATGCCGATATTAATGATATGATTGCCAAGGAAGAGGAGGAGGAAGAAGAAGAGGAGTTGAAGGACTTCTATGGGGCGCCGACTGGTCTTATGCCCGTAGGCATATAACGTGTATGTATTATATCTGCTATCGTGCGGCCTTAGTAATTTGGGGTTTGCTGTACTCTTTTTATTAACCAAGCGTTTTGGAACTGTCGCTATATATCACCTCAATTCAATCGCTACTCTTGTGGAGATTTTGGTACCTGGATGTATTGAGCTGAGCTGAGATAGTCCCATGTTATTGCATTACTAGTAGTAGAACTGGCATACTTCTGTAGCTTAACAAAAGCTCGTAGATAGGTAGTAAATCTGCTCCCAACAAAACATACCAACCTCAACCTGCAAAGACGGCTTCGCAACCCCGCATTCAAGAGAAAAAAATGAGATGTCCCCTACGCCAACCGAGTCCGCATTCCCAATTATATCAAGTACTCCCCCCGCCCCTGCCACTACCACTATTATCACCAATCACCCCGGCCGTCTCAAGTAACCACCTGGCCCCCTCCATAGCAGAGTCCCCAGCCCCAGCTTTAAGATTCACATTGCGTCTTCTCTCCGCCTCTCTAGCTTCAAAGTCCCATTTCGCTTGCTGGATCTCGACGGCACTTTTCTGGCCCTGTGAAGTTGAAGTGGAGGATGATGCTTCTGAATCAGGAACAAGGCCCCAGATCTCGAGGTTGTATATATCGATATTTGTTTTTGTGGGGTTTGTTATTTGTAATAAGTTTGGGGGAAGGAAGACGCCGTCGTGTCTGACTGGGGAGATGTGGAATTCTGCTGTTTCGAGGCTTGTGTCGATTGTGAGACTTCCTGCGCCGTGTGGGGAGGGGGATAGTTTCTGGGATCGGGAGGAAGGGGGAATTTGGCAGCCTAGGGAGATGCCGTGGTCTGTTGAGAAGTATGCTGTGGGTGTATTGGATTTTTCGAGGACGGATGATGAGGGGTTTCCTGGGAGTAGGATGTGTTTGGGGGATAGTTGGAAGAGAGATGGGAGGACGGAGGTGGAGAAATTGGAGGTGCTATGGCTTGCTGTTGGTGACTTCCAGGGTTGAGGGAGATATGCGCCTATGATGAGTGTGAGTCCTGTGCCGCTGTCCACTCCCTCGAGGAGGAGTAGTGTGCCTGATTGCCAGGTAAGGACGTTGTGGGAGAACGAAGTCAGGGATGAACCGTGTGCGGAGGTTGAGAAGACGGGGTGAAGGCGGACATTGCCATGGAGGAGGTTTTGGTTGACAGATGTAGAAGCGAGGAAGAAGGAGAGGTGAGAAACAATGCTTGGGTTCAGAATTGTTGATTCAAAACTTCCTGGTAGCATGATTGATAAGGGAGAAGTTTCCACGGGGTTTAGGGTTGGCGCTGTTTGAGCGACATCACTTCCGCGCTTCTGAGAGAAATCTAGATTCTTGCTGAAGAGAAGGTGCTCAAACAATGGCGTCAATGGATCGAAGAGGTAAGGGAAAGAAGTAGTGATTGTATCTGCGAACGTTTTGTAGCTGATCCCTCCTGGTGAGTCCTCGCCGAAAGCCTCCAGAATGTTATCCGCCTCTTGTCTAACAGAATCCATCCGTTGCTCGTTCAGATCAGAGGTGTAGATATCAACATCCTCTAGAGGTTTCAAGGGTGCAACCACAAGTAGGAGCATCAAGAGGCGTCGGAATGTGCTTAGAGATATGCGTGCCTCATAGACCTTCCTATCTATACGAGAGTCGTGCTTGAAGACCTCAATGGCATCTAATGATTCCAGGGCAGCAAGGGCGAGGCCATCCTCGTCATCATCGTCATAGTCATCATTTGCCGGCGCATCGATGTCGTATCCATGGTGAGGCCTAGCCGTGTCTTCAGCTTGGCCCTCGTCATTCTCGGCTGGCGTCTCAATGTCCTTCCTCCCAACATCAGCAAGGCTGCCAAACAATAACCTAATCCTATCTTTGCGCCCGCGCCGGAGAACCTTGCCATACCGCCCCGTTAGCAACACGGCTACTTTGACCATAGCCTCGAACGCCAGAACACTAGGAGCTAGTGTATTGTGAAAAGGAAATGCTCCAAGGTATGAAACCATGCGAAAAATGACCGGTCCAGCATCTAGCGGACAATGCACATCACTATGGTCCGGGATGCCCAAGAAATCAGAGAGAGTCTTTTCGTTCCAGTACTTGAGGCCACCCTGGTCTGTTGCACGTGTGAAGAAGTTATCCTTGAAGTGGGTGAGCTCTAATGGGGTGAAGCATTTTGTTGCGAAGCGTTCCGCAAGTATCAAGCTCAGTTGCTCTACTTCGACATTAGACTTATTCATCGATAGAGCAGACGTTCATTACGGCTTGAGGGTCCTTATCAGTGCAAGAGGAGGCACCAACCTGGAGAAGAGGCATGGCCTCCATCTTCATGCGACTGGCCGATTCCCATTTTGTTCCGAGTATCAAATTGAGGACAAACTCAATGAGAATAGCCGGGTCTGTAGATCTTGTCGGATTTGAGTTCCTGGATAGACAAAGTCGTTGTATACTGACGACTTGTTCACAAGTCGATCGATCGTCGCTTCAAGGCCATTGAACTTGACCTGACCAAGCCCTTAGTTTGGATCGGGGGCTGAATTCGTGGTTCACACAGTTTCTGTAGCTTAAGTCTTAAAAGTTGATTGCAGATACAAACTGGATGATAACCAACTGTCTTAAGGTGAGGGGATGAGAGTTGAGAAGAAGGTCGACGTCACGTTTTCGGAAATAACGGCGCTTGGTGCCTGAGGCAGAGAAGCTATTTTTGGCTCTAGGGAAGCTTACTAGGTCTTGATTCAATGATTTGCATTCAGCTTCGTTGGTTCTTCGTAGAATTTACTAGGTCACCAATATCCGAAAACTAGATATAAGAAGTGCTCAAACTGCAAGGTCAGTTCTACAGCATAACAACACCCACACCTCCCATTTGCTTCTCATCAGGTAGGTTCTTGTCATTGACTCCTCCAGGAACCGGGGCAGTCCGGTAGTTATAGAGGTAGAAGTGAAGCTGGCCATCACCGGCACCGAATTTGAGCGGCTCGAGGAAGAGAGGGTTGTGGTGGAGGGTGAGGGCATTGAATACGTCGAATTGAGCCTAGATTCGCAACATTAGTATGGACAATCATTTGGTGGGAGCGACGCTCAAGAAACAATTCTGTACCTTCTTAGCCAGAACCAAAGCGTCATTCATCAGCATCAGAAGCCGGTCTTTGAGAGCTTTCTTGTCCTGTGAGAATGCTGTCTCGGTCGCATAATAATAGAGGTACGCCGCGCGTACACAGTCATGCTTAGGATGCTGAATAACTGTAGACTCGAGGCTGTAAAATGAGAAGAAATCCGTGATCTTGTGAGTTTCGGGGTCCTCCACCACATATGACCAGACAACCTGTTCTTTTTGAGGGTTCTCCCTGTGCACCAACCAATGTTCGATCTCTTCGCGGTTGAAGGCTTGGTTAAGCTGAAACTCCTTCAAATAACGCTCCAATAAATCATGAACAGCGTCAATATCTTTAGGTTCCATGGGCCGGAGGTTGGGTGTCGAGATGTTACTGGGAAGATGATTCTTGGTGATTTGGCGAGCTTTTGTAGAGCCAGCAGGGAGAGGAGAAAAGCCGACCTCGTAAAGCTTCAGCCAGTCTAGAGGACGGTGATAGTAGCGACAAGACGACACTGGTGTAGGTAAGACAACTCCAGCTGTGTAGATAGCCTGATAGATGCCATTCAAGTAGCAACGGCGGGTGATTTCTTTGATGAGGACGGGGGCCAACCGCTTGGACCGGAGCTTCTTGTGGATACAGAGGAAATTGATTTCTGTCACCTTGAGCTTCTGGCCGCGCACACGAACCTCAGTCGGGACACCGCTAATCGAAGCGACCAGCTTGCGCGACTTAGTAGCACGGACACCTACGTGCCATTCCTTGCGCCAACCCGGAGGCATCAGCGCCCTATTAATTCCAGGTATTCCGATTAGCCACTTAAGTACCATCAAAAGACCGCAATGTAGTAGACCTACCAGTGCAGGAAAGATTTCGAGTATCTGAAGCGGAACATGGCATTGTCATCCTCCACGTAGTGGTATGTAAGTAGGTCCCATAGCTCCCGGAGCTCGTCTTCGTTTGTCAGGTCCAAAGTCGCCCACTCGAACCCTTCAATCAATGCATCTGGCTCCTTTGATACTTTCTCAGGGTCAATCATCTTGATTGGCCCTCCGGCGGCGCTACTCCCTTCATCAAAATGAGGCACGGGCTGCGTCTGCCAGAACTTGAACGCGGCCATGTCTTTTTTATTCTTCCCGGACAGAGAAAGACCGGTCAGGAGTTCAGAGATATCCATCTTGCGCAACGCTTCCACCGCACTATCCTTATCCAGCCCACCCAGCTCATTCTTCAAGGCGGGATTGTTTTCCAACAGCGCCTCGGCCTGCTGCGGGGTCAGCTTCCCGCCTGGTGCACTTTTCTCCGCATCGTCGGGCTTCTGGTCAGGAAGTTAGTGAGGATAGGCGGGGGTCTTCAGGGCCGGGGCGACTGACTTGAGGCGCCTTGCCTTTGGAATCTTTGGAGTCGGGCATGGCTGTTGCGGTGGGAGGGTGCAGGAGGAGGGGAAGCTGGAGCGGGAACGGGAATCTGAAGGTTTTCAGGCCCCACGTCAGTCAAAGTGGCCTTTTAGACTTTTAGTGGTTTTGCGGAGATGCCGTGTGCACTGCAATGGAACCCTTTCACTTTTAGTGTGTGAGAGGTGTAAAACCTTCTTGTCAGAATGCATAAGCATTCTAATATGGAGCTAATTTGTGACAATTATGTTAGCATGTCATCTGCCTCGGCTCAGTGGCAGTCAGGAATGCAATTACCTAGGGTTATGAGCTAAATAATAACTATCAGTCTTTCTGATTTTGAATAGCATCATTGCTCTCTATCTATATACACGACTTGCTAGTGCTTCTGAATACGCCTTTATCCCCTGAATATGTTTTGTGTTAAATCCATTGAACGCCACAGGGTCACCAAGATGTTAAATCAGCCCGAGGCTAGATACTCCGGTTGGAGTGGTTGATTGCGATGATGTTGAAACCTCCGACCTGAGTTGTAAAGAAAAATTGGTTTATTGGTCGTGATTGGTGAGATGAGACATAGGTGAGCAGTCGCGCGGACTACAAGAAGACTAAATCAACCCTACTGGGGACCTGGTTTTGTATCGACCACATCAAGGAAGCCGCCAACAAGATGTAGACTTCCCGTTAAAAAGGTCATAATAGGGGCGTCGTCACCCTCATGGCGGCCTTCCTCCTTTATGGCAAGGTCCCGGGTAAAATCGACGGCTTCCTCAATGGTGCCGTAAACTTTGACCTTTGCAGAAGGGTCAATACCACGCCACTTCTCCGCGAGCGCCTTCTGAACCTGCAACTTCTCGACTGCGGCTTCATCTGTGTTCATGCTGACAAGATCTGGCCGATAGCCCGCTTGCTTATAAGTGACATTCGTGCAGAACACCACATGGGAAAACGGCGACTCAGATCCTAGGGCAGGTTTGAGAGTATCATAGAGTGCCTGTGCCAGCGCGTGACTATCGCGGGTCTGTTGGTTGAAAATCAAAACCCTCAGATTCTTCTTCGCCGAAGCTTCTGACGAAGAATTGGCCTGAATTTGTGAAGCAAACCATTGGCCGGCTAGTTTGATGCTTTCCAGAGTATGGCCTCCGTCGATATACCAGCTGACGTGCTTTTCAAGCCTAGTCTGACACCTTCCTTCCAAACGTGCCCGCTCCAAACCTCTGCGGAATTCCGCAGGTAAAGGTTGCTCCATGAAGTCAGAGGTGATGGTTTGTACTCCGACCTTTCTCAGGAACTCCCCAGCAGTCGCAACAGCCAGTGCTGCGTTGCCATACTGAAAATCGCCAGCAAGGCCGAGTTTTACATCGCCACTACTCTTGAGACCGGGATGACTAGACACAAAATCCACTTCAGTCTCCTTATCGGCAGCACGGTCACGTAGAACCTTCTCGGCGCTCGGTGGTTGGGGTGCGCTGAAAACCTTAGCACCAGGCTTTATGATACCACCCTTATGCCACGCTATTTCTTCAATTGTGGTTCCCAGCAGAGCCGTATGATCGATACCCAGACTTGTAATCGCCGTGACGACCGGCTGTTCGATGATGTTGGTACAGTCATATTCTCCACCAATACCGCATTCAATAATGGCGGCATCCACACCTTCACTCAGATATGTGTGAAATGCCATCAAAGTTAAGTATCTGAAGTACTGAGGTTTGGTTTGCAGATTGGTCGGGTCCTCCCCGGCCGCTCGAGCAGCGTCATCAAGACGATCCCAGACCTCGAAGAAGTAAGAGGCGAATTTCTCCTCGGAAAGAGGCTCATTGTTGATTCTAATTCGCTCGCGGGCAAATCGCAAGTGAGGGGACGTGTAGAGGCCGACCTTGTTGAGCCTGATGGACGATCGATCCAAGGATTGCGAAGCTGTGTGCTGATAGAGGATAGAGGAGATGAAGCTAGAGGTTGAACCTTTGCCTTTTGTGCCGGCAACGTGGATAGGATTTAGGCGGTTTAAGTCAGATGGCTGTCACAAAAGTAGGCTTGTCAGTTATCATCGCGCTGAGAGTTTCAAACCTCTACACCTATCGCGAGAGGACCGCAAACCTGGTACCCTATACGACGGAGCCACTCAAGAGTTTCTGGAAGAGATCGAAGATTGAGGTCATGTCTGATCTCAGGCTTGTTGAATTGCTGAACTATTGAAAAGTTGGATTGCAACAAGTTGAGAGACGCAATTGCAGCCTGCGAATCAAGATCAGTGCCATTTCATTAAGCTTAGCGGAATTGAATCTTCACACACTCCGTAATCGCGAGGCATCACGGCTGGACTGGAAGATAGCGATCGCAAATGAGTCTTTGGAAAGCAAAGGGGGATGCGAATCCCCCTCATTAGTGCAAGAGGGGCTTCTCCGCTTACGTGACAAGAATTGCTTCTTGTGGAGGGGCAATTAATCGACTTGATGGGGGACTCGGCAGAAAATGGCGAGGTGAGTCACGTGATTCACGCTAACCTAAGATGGTACTAAGAAACAATGCTGTCTACCTCTACACAATGTCCATATTATGACTCGGGGTTACCCAGTAAAAGGACAGACGGGACGGGAAAGAAATCAGAAACAGGAGCAGGTAATGAACAAAGAAGCAGAATGAGTGAATAAAAACTATGCCCAGCATGATGGAGTCGAATAAGTAAGTAAAAGTAGAGGGCGCAAAGAAAATATATGAGGCGTGGCCGGAAGCGAAGCTATTCGATCCTTGTTTTGCCCTCCTCTAGGAACCCCAAACGAGCATTGCTGTAGCCTCTCTGATGTTTTCTAGAGGGAAGTAGTTGCCCAGCAATTGGATCCGACCGAGCTTTGATAAGCGCATCTTGGTAGCCTTCCGAGCCGGCTGCTGGCGTGTTTAGCTTCGGCCAATTTACCTTATGACCATAGTGTTAGCACCCACTTAGAGATAGATATGCCAGCGACGAGAACTTACATAGAGCATTCCGTGCCCAAGCATGAAGCGGGCGCACCAGCCCGAGACGAACAGCCAAAAGACAACGAATAGGCGCAGGGGCCAGGCGGCGGAATCTGGTATGCGTCGTGTAAATGTGGCCACGGTGATCATAAAGATACCAGCGACAAAGAGGTATGGAATAGACTGGATAATGAGGGGTCGACGATCAACAAATAGCTGAAGATTTCCGAGAGTTGATTCCGGAGGAAGGTATGTTCCCAAGAAGACATCGAAACCATCTTGGCGTGGGCCATCTAGGAAATTATTTCGTACATATCGTGTAATCGAGTTGTTCAAATCTTGGAGCATGCCGGCCCTGGTCCGTTGGCCAGTACGAGTAAAGTCGGTCTTCAATGCACCTGTGCCGGAATATGCCTTGGAAACGACATCGGCATTGTCCGCCCAGATGTTGCGAAACAAGTTCTCAAACTCGCGATCGTCGTTTGCCGCTTCTCCCGGGCGGAGAACACCCGCTTCTGTAAGTTGTCTTGTCAAGGCCCAACGGCCGAGCATACTCTGGACAACATTCGTACGATCTAGGCAGTCCATACAATTCGTCCTGACGATGCTCGACTGCAGAGCCCTTGGATCTAGTTGTCCACCAGGAGCACCCGGGTTTTCCACACCACGGAAATAGCCACCCTGAGAGAGACCGTTCATGAGACGATCCATTAGGAGCTCCGCACGGTGCCACCTCAGCCCTTTCGTTTCATTATGAAAGTCAAAGTAGACATAATGAAGACGATCCATCTGCTTCTCTGGATTATCTGGCTCCAAGACATGTACCTTTTCCGATGTTTCGTCATCCGCCTCGGTCACCTCGGAAGATGAAGACACTAGTATGCGAACCAGTTGCTCGTAGGCCCTTTTGACGCGCTCTTCTCTCCCTTTTTGATTCACAAGGTTGACTAAATAGTTGTCGCCATAGACCAGAATCTGCTCGTCGAAATGTTTGCGTGCGGCTTGGACGGCAGTTTCAACTCCACGCACTTGCAGTTTGGGTGTATATTTTAGGTTGTTAACCTCGGCCCAGAAAACAGGAACGCTGCCTCTCGTTTGGACAAAGGACATCACTTGAGGATCTTTCCCGGAGTCTGCGGACTTTTCTTTCGTCATCGATTGACCTCCAGCAAATCCAGAGAGACTACCAGTCGCATCGTTCAGAATCACGATCTGCTCCGTCTCATTGTAATTCGAGACATGCCCTTGCTCGTCGATACCACGTGTGAAATACCTTGTGCCACCCCTATACCTGGACCTCCGGGTAATAAGTGAAAAGGTGAAATTTGTGGACTTGACCTTAGCTGGTGCAATACGTAGCATCCCAAATATAACCGGGAGGATATATGGGTCAGCGCCGGGCTGCGGGCCATAGCGCACACTCGTCGTGTCCTGCTCTCCAAGGCTGAAGTCAATCAGATCTGATTGGATAAAACGATTCCAGAAAAAGCGATCGTCGGCTCGTTTCCACGTTGGGAGACTGGCATCACTCTGCGACTGACGCTGAAAGCTGTTGGTCAAGTCTAAGGCGTAAGAAAAATACATGGGCCCTGTCCGAAGCAACTCCTTCAACAGTGCCAGGTAGGTGTCTTCGTCATGATCATGTAGTGGACGCTCGCGAAGAGGAAGAAATTCAGTAGCCGCAACTTTGTAGACCATATGACCGCGCAGCCTCCCCATCGGCTGGGCCTTCGTGATGACTATGATATACTTGTCTACAGAAGACCAAATTATCAGTATAGATGACGATTAAAAGTAAGGACTTGGATAAAGGACGCACCAAGCTTCAACTTAATAATACCAAGGATGCCCGCGATACTGGAAATGCGCCTTGCGCCAGACAGTGTGCCACTGCTCAGGCGTAAGTCACCCGTGGGACGCTCAACCACAAGAGTTGGAGCATCAGGCGATGAGGGCGAGGTGAAGGCATAGTGGGCGGGAGATGCATGGAGATTGATGTCGCGGAAAGGGAGGATAGAAGGAGCCATGGCGGCGATACCCTGGTAGAGGTAGGCAGGTGAGAGACTGGATCAGGGACAATGAATGAGAGAGACGCGGTAGGTCCGTAGTTGATAGGGGGGACTTCAGCACATGCTGTCAAGAGTGCAAGGGGAAACGAAAGAATGAAGAAAAAAGAGAGTTGCTACTTCCGATAAATAGAATTATGCAGGAAACATGTGGTGATAGCAGTGAACACCTTGTGAGGCAAGTAATAGTACAAGGCAGGAACGCCGACAGAAGCAGACACCGCCCCCGCCGCAAACCACAGTGCAACTGTCGGCGGTCGCCCCAAGTGTGGCTGAACTCCCCTTCGTCATAACATTCTCCGGACAACGTTGTCTACCTGAACCACCTTTCTTGACTACTCTTCCAGCATCCTGATCCATCTACCTTACTTTCCTTCCCCCACCCCATCGGGCGCTACTTGACTCTCTTAACTTTCCCGCTCCTCAGAACCCAGACAGTTGCTTGTCCGACCGTCTCCATCATGGCTTCCAGAGCCGCAGCAGGCGCTCGTCCAGGTGCTAGGTTCGCTCAGTTTAAGCTTGTCTTGCTTGGTTAGCTAGTCCTTGCCTAGTCCTTTATGTATAACCTTGCATGACAGAAACACTAACATGATACTCCCACTTTATAGGAGAATCCGCCGTTGGAAAGGTTGATATATCTTGACCTCGTTGCTATGTTCTATTCTCCCGCTGGTCGCTGACTTCTTGCTTATCGAACAGAGTTCACTAGTATTGAGATTCGTCAAGGTGCGCTTATCAAGTCCCCAAGATGCATAGTGTCGCTTACACGCTGTAGGACCAATTCGATGACTATCGAGAATCGACGATCGGCGCTGCCTTCCTTACACAGACCATCTCGTTGGACGAAAGCACAACCGTGAAATTCGAGATCTGGGACACTGCTGGTCAAGAACGATATAAGTCCCTGGCTCCCATGTATTACCGCAATGCGAACTGTGCAGTCGTCGTCTATGATATAACCCAAGCCGTATGTTTCCGGATCTCTTCTCCTTTTGCTTATGCGCGCCTCACTAATATTCGAAAACTGGAATAGTCATCGCTGGATAAAGCCAAATCATGGGTCAAGGAACTACAACGTCAAGCAAATGAAAACATCGTCATCGCACTTGCGGGCAACAAGCTCGATCTCGTTACCGAGAGTCCCGACAAGAGGGCGATCCCGGTTGCTGATGCGGAGGCCTATGCACGTGAAGCCGGCTTACTATTCTTTGAGACGTCCGCCAAAACCTCTTCGAACGTGCGCGAACTTTTCACAGCCATCGCAAAGAAGCTTCCACTCGATCAAGCCGGACCCCGAAACATGCGGACAGCACCTCGTCCTGGCGTAGACCTTCGACCGGAGGCACCCGGCACCCAGGGTGGTGGCTCTTGCAATTGCTAGAGGCTATTCTTATGGCCACGCTTTCTTGTATTTGTTGTTCTCGGAATTCGCTGTTCATTTTTCTCCCTTTGCTCTCTAGACACGGAAGGTTCACGTCTCCTAGCTTGACTGTCTGACTAGTGTCAGGAGCGAGAAATTAACTGTGCCAATGCAGCACAATATTACACGTTTTAATGGCGCTGCAGCAGCTGAGATTTTCTTGCTCAGATCGGTCAGTCCTTCAATGCTGCGATCTTCTAATACCCCGGTTCGTTCCCATGAACCGGTATCTCGTCTCGCTCTTTTTTTACTGGAACAAGACATTCGGTAGCCGTTGCTGCCTACGGAGACCCGATACCGTGCAAGGGCGTCATTGGATTTGACCGTCTACCAGTCATTCAGGCAGGTTGAGTGCTGTTTCATCACCTCGCTCTGGTTCTATCTGTTTTCGTTTCATCTGCTCCCGGCGTCTGTATCCTTCCTCGAATGGGGCGAATTTATCCTACATTTTCTACATTGATCAATCTCTTTTTATAGCCCTCCAGTATGCTAGGTCTATATAATATTCTGTACTGAATTCCCTGATGGTTGGACCTTATCCTAGAAAGCGTATATTGTCAGCTTCGCTCATAGCGCGAGGTTATGAATGTCTCGAGAGATTCCTCCTGAATTCGGCAACGTGATTGGGAGTCACACGTATTCGGCAGAACGATCTGTAGAATAAGCATGTCAACATATTAATTGTTTTGATGCAAGTTAAGGCGGTGCGAGTCCTGATGCTTAGCCACTCTATGGCGGTGCAGAATCGGAGCAGACCGCAAAGGGTAAAAGTAGCTTCAGTTCCGATCCGCGTTTTCTCTCTTTTCCATCATCATCCGCCTAGCAAAGTCGCCCCGAGTCCTTATCCCAACAGTCGTGCGGCTCATCATGCTGCGCTCATCTGTTCTACAGGGTCGGCAAATACTGTCCTCTTCGGCTCGCCAACGGACAGCGCCCCAATGGCTATCTAGAGCCGGAGCAAGTAGCCGGCTCGCCGGTCAGGTATGGTTGACGAGAACACTCCGCTTCTCTCTCAAGCTTACAACTAACCAAGGCCAACGCCATCCAGAGGTTTTTTGCCGATTCGAAACCCCCTACTCCTGTTACCCCGTCGTCAGACACCATTGTCCCTCCAGAGACCGTTCCGAAACCATCGCCAGGTACGCACATCCGGCTAAAACCACAGGGGGTCGCCTTAGATACTAAGAGTGATCTAGGTCCCGATGCTTCTATAACACCCCCGTCGGCACCTACTCGAAGAACTGGCCGCTTTCGAAGATTCCTCATCTATCTAATCCTTACGTCCGGTTTGGCATACGGTGGAGGTGTTTTCCTGGCTCTGAAATCGGACAACTTCCATGACTTTTTCACAGAGTATGTTCCATACGGTGAAGAGAGTGTGCTGTACTTCGAGGAACGTGATTTCTACCGTCGATTCCCTAATACACTGAGAAACCAGAGTCGCTTTTCCACCGCCCATCGGGATGACGGCAGCAGGGTTACTATTCCTAGCAAGAGCGGCCTCTATTCGAAAGAAGTGGAGGAATCCTCTACGGGAAGCGATGTATCCCAGCCTGGCCCCCATATGAGTTCTGTTTCTGCAACTAAGGCCGATGAAGCGATGGCTAAGCCTACTAGTGTGAAGCCGGAGGAAAAGACTGCTACAGTCGAACAGGTTAAGAAGGAGACGCTGCAAGAACCTGAAAAGCCGAAGGAAGAGCCCAAACAGCCTGCTTCATCCCCAATTACAACTCTTGAGTTTGCCAAGGTTAGCGAAGGAGATGAGCCGATCGTACAGGAGCTAGTTAAGACATTCAACGACATTATTACAGTCATTAGTGCCGATGAGGGTTCCGCCAAGTACTCCAAGCCAGTATCCAAGGCAAAGGAAGAGCTTCAGAAAATTGGTGAACAGATACTAGCAGTTCGGGATGAGGCCCGCCGCGCAGCTCAAGAAGAGATTGAGAAGGCCCACGGTACCTTTGACGAGTCTGCTCGCGAGCTCATACGCCGCTTTGATGAAATGCGCGCCAACGATGCTGCTCAATACCGTGAAGAATTCGAAGCAGAGCGCGAAAAGTTAGCGCTTGCCTACCAGCAAAAGATTCAGACGGAGCTGCAGAGAGCTCAGGATGTCGCAGAACAGCGTCTCCAGAACGAACTTGTGGAACAAGCGATTGAACTCAACCGCAAGTATTTGCATGAGGTCAAGGATCTAGTTGAACGGGAGCGAGAGGGTCGTCTTAGCAAGATATCCGAACTCACCGCTAGCGTCAGCGAACTTGAGCAGCTCACCACCGGGTGGAGGGAGGTGATAGATACCAACCTCAAGACCCAGCAACTTCAGGTTGCCGTGGATGCAGTCAGGTCTGCCCTCGAGCGCTCTTCAATTCCGCGACCGTTCGTACGAGAGCTGGTTGCCGTAAAGGAGTTGGCCGGTGATGATGCCGTGGTTGAAGCGGCTATTGCGTCCATCAATCCCACAGCTTACCAGCGTGGTATTCCTTCAACATCCCAGGTCATTGAGCGCTTCCGTCGTGTTGCCGACGAGGTCCGTAAAGCCAGCCTTCTCCCCGAGGATGCTGGAATCGCAAGCCACGCCGCAAGCCTTGTCCTAAGCAAGGTGATGTTCAAGAAGGATGCCGAGGCTGGAAGTGACGATGTCGAAAGTGTTTTACTACGGACCGAGACCCTATTGGAGCGAGGCAATATCGACGCTGCAGCCCGTGAAATGAACTCGTTGAAGGGGTGGGCCAAGATCCTCAGCAAGGACTGGCTGATGGATGTCCGCAGGGTACTGGAAGTTAAACAGGCTCTCGAAGTAAGCTGCTTTTTTCCTTAATACACAGTGTGTGAGAAGTCAGGCTGACAGAAGATTCGTATAGGTCATTGAAACCGAGGCACGCCTTCAGTGTCTAAGGGTTGAGTAGATAGATACCATCCGCTATTTGCTTGACTATAGCTTTTCTTTCCTGCACACAGGACATGTATCTCTAGTTATTTTCCTTGTTCTAGATCAAACACTAGTAGATTTCCTTTGTATACTTGTTTTACATCGTGTTCTGCGGCCTCTTGTCGGAGTAAATGTTTGTCATGTTTGCAAATGCCAGTCACGGGCAGCAAGAGAGGCAACATTGAAGCCCAACAAAATAATCTTCAATTTATCCTTGCAAGCAGGCGCTTCTCTTTCCATCATGGGAATATCCTAGTTCCTAAATTTGACTTTTCCTCATGCATCCTGCCTTTTGTGACGCGCGACCTTTTCGCTGCCACAATCACCTTGACTGTTCTGGCCTGGGTGTTAGGTTGCGGAAACGCCAATGGTAAATCGCCGAGGCCAGTCCTTTATCATACCTCCCACGCGATGGTGCGAAACGAGAAGAGATGAGAGAACTGCAGTCAGGAACCAACGGAATCTCGACAAACTACAAGTGAGAAAGAACTGCAGATGAGTCAGGAGCAAGCCACAAGGGAGTCGCTCGGGGGCAGCTCTCGTGTTGAAGAGCGAGGCAGCAGAAGCCAGCGGCGAACGCACAGCTCCAGCGGATTCATTGTCGACTCGTTTCTACCACGATCAAAGAGTTTCCGAACTAGCACCCAGCACTCTCGTCGCGCGGAACCAGACCCCCAAGGGAAACGTGAAACGTCGGAAACCGAAACTGCTCCCAAAAAAAGATCGCGGTTTCCTTGGAGTCGCCATCGCGAGTTTGCAAAAGAGCCGGATACTATCAGTCAGGAGGTTATAGACGATAAGGATGCCACGGGTTCTGCGCGCTCGCCCGCAGATACTACGGTTCCGGAAACGCACGGCGAGAGTTCATCAAGCCATACGGGAAGGCGTGGAGGAAGTCGTGAAGACCAGGCTGCTGCGGCGGGCTTGGATAGGGACTCTTTACAAATTGTCAACCTAGCTTTGAATCTAAGTGAGTCGAGGAAAAGGGGCAATGCCGGCTATAATGCATCAAATCGAATTTCCTCGGGGGGGACATGGGCATCGTCAGCCGACGGCCGAGCTTCTGCTGCAGGCAGCATTCCCAGTCACGACTCGTATTCTGGTCATGATGCTAGTCAGGCTATCAGAGACGACCGCGGAAAGTCCTTGAGGTCCCCTGTTGTGTCTACATTGTCGAATGATGTGTTAAATTCTCTTCCCAAGTCCGCAACGTCCGATTCCGTACCACAAGGATTCTCGGCGGGCACAATGGCGCGAGCTGCAAACGCTCGTCGACATTTTGAACTACGTCATGAATATTTACGCCTTCTTCCTTCTCTTCCGCCTCTGAGGCCAAATGGGATTATCTCCACCCCTGATTCTTCACGGGAGCCCGATGACCGATATCCACAGCATCGTGGCTACAATCCGCTCCAAGCTATCCGCAATCGCAAAGTCAGGCTTCGTGAGCGCTGTCCTATTGATACGGAAGCAAAAGGATGGAATGATATTGACAAAGTTCACGGCTGGGTCAATTCGGTCGAAGCTGGGTACAGTCATCAGGCGCGGAGTCCACTGGAGTGCCTTAAACTTCCGCCTTTCCAACAAGAACATAATGACCTATTACTGAATAAAGGTGTAGATGTGGTCGATACATCTGCTATCTCTCCACCTTCTAGCCTACGGCGCATAAGCCGTACAGGCAGTCTTAAATCCCGCAGACCTAGGTCTGACTGGGTGATAGACCCCGACGAGCTTCTTGCCGATGCATCTTGGGTCGAAGAAGCGCAAAACAAAAGTCGACTAGTAGATAAGGATGGAAACAGTCTCTATCCAAATCCGGCTTCTCTAGTTGTGAATGATGCACACCAAAAGCAGGTGCAGGGCAATCGCTCCGTCAGTACCGGGCGACCTTCCTCTCATACCTCCCACTCTGATGCTCGACGAAGCCCCTCAATTGACATGAACGGCTTTGGCCGCGGAAGACTACCACGCAGGCTCAGGGCACCTCAGCGCATAGGGCGAAGCAGTAGTACCTCCGGGCAGGACTTGGGCTCAAAAAAATGGAAACACAGAACGCGGCCGCGGAGCTCTTCAAGCTCTAGCACTGATGGGAGGCCGTATCATGCTTCCTTTATGAGCAATACAAGATCGCCCAGACGATCCGTATCTTTGAGACGGAAAGGGACTATTTGGAGTGAGAAGAGGGGGTCCTTGTCTTCTGTTCCGAGCGCAGATGATCGTTATGATCCTCTATCACTGGCCAAAATGGAAGGTCGTGGCTCTAACCCAGCTATAAACGCTGGCTTTTTCCCCAGCATTGCATCTAACTTATCCCCACCATCAAGTCGTTCTCCATCGCCAGCCAAGCGAGGCTTCTCACGAGCAGTTGGGCCTTGGGGAGCCCAGAGCCGAAGTAGCTTTTACAGGAAAGGTGTCGACGACGACAGCTCTATCGACTTTGAGACCGTACTCAAGGATAGTGTGCCTTTGACAGAGCCTGCTTCTCAAACCGACATTGAACCAACGCCACTTCCTATCAAGGCGGCGACTTTTCATCATCCAGAAAGCCAAACGAGAACGAGTTTTCATGAGCGGAAAGACTCGGCTCAGCATGAATCCAAATTGCGCGGGATATTCAAAGGCCCTGGGAAAATTGCCGGAAAGGTCGGTAACGAAGTTTCGAAAATGGGAGATTTCATACTCAAGAAGGATGGCGTGGCACATTCACGCAAGTCGTCCCTTGCTGTATCGGATGAGAGTGACTTTGAAGACGAAGAAACAAAGAGCGAGAAACGAGCCATTCCCAGAGCTCTTCTACGCCGCTTACCTACCTTTCACGATGATCCTAGTCGGTCATCTCCCAGAAACTCGGAGAAATCTCTCGCGAAGAACAATACCCAAACACCACCCATTATAGTTGAACCCAGGCACACTCGCGACGATAGTGAGCTCGGAACAGCCAGTCCTTGTGGCTCTCAGGGTCGACTTCTAGACCTCCAGAGTGATGCAAGCAACGCCCGGTCTCCATATCAAGGCAAGTCTCCTGGCGCATTCATGACCCGCGGCCTACGACCTTTGCAATTCGGACCTGAAATACACACCGTGCGAGATGAAATCAGAAAGGGTCGAATCACGGATGCTTCGGTCCCATACAGCATGGTTCGTCCTCCCATGACCGGCCTTGCACAGGCGCAACCGACTCCAGAGTCGTCTTCGCACGACTTACGCCCTCCCTTGTCAAGTCAGACAAGAAGCTGGAGCATATCCAATCGCAGTATCTCAATTTCGATTGAGTCCGGCGTTCCTGGGAAACAGGAGATTGAGCGCACGCGGGCTCTCCTCCTTTCATCGGGGATCAAAGCTCGGGAGATTGCCCGCCGGGCTGAAACCGTCCGCAATCCTCCGGCCGAATTTCTCCAACGTTCAGTCGCGCCTGATTCATCGATACCGCCCGTTCCGCGACTTTATGAGCACGAGTTAGCCAGTCGGCGGCTTGTCAAGAGAATTGAAGCGTCCCATAGTTCCTTTCAGGACTCCATAGAGCGCGTCCCGAAAGCTGCTTTCCAGCCCTTGAAATCACAGTTGTCCACGCTCGAGGATCTGGTCAACAAGTCACTCAATTTTCGCGTCCGCGCTGCGGCAGAGGAGGCTGAGAACCTGAGCATACAGCTCAACACCACGAGTACGCTTGCTGTCAAGCAACTGAGCGAAACGCTCGACCATGGCCTTCGAAAGCGCCACCGCCGGCTACGATGGTTGCGACGCACGGGATTCTTGATGCTTGAATGGGCATTGATCGGTCTGTTATGGTGGGTGTGGATGATCGTCGTGGCTTTTAAACTTCTCCGCAAGCTTCTTTATGGAATGGTGTCCGGGGTGAGATGGATACTGTGGCTTTAAGTGCCTCGATGTCTCCCATCTTCCGTGTCTGTCATAGGCAATGTTTTCCCATATACCCAGGTTTTCTTACCTCTCTTCTCAACCTGTATTAGCTGATTTCGAAGCAGTCATACTTTATTTTGATACCACTTGTATATAATAGGAACCTATTACTATAATTTAATGTCGGTGGTGAAGATACTTCGAATACTGCTTACTTGTGCTTTACTTCTCTATATTACAACCCGACT
The DNA here is from genome assembly GCA_027569065.1 of Aspergillus cavernicola. Classification (NCBI taxonomy): domain Eukaryota; kingdom Fungi; phylum Ascomycota; class Eurotiomycetes; order Eurotiales; family Aspergillaceae; genus Aspergillus; species Aspergillus cavernicola. Next base: position 20,119 of record JAPDEK010000053.1, on the reverse strand, counting down.
GCAGTTGACATATCTACTTGTCGACATAGCAATGCGCTTAAATGTAGTAAGGTTTCAATCTTCTCAAATCCAATTTTCTCCATCCATCTTTTTTTTACACCTTTGTATTAACTCAACAAGTCAGCCAGCAGCCTTCATGCCCTTATTGCAGTCCCCCTTACCAGAAACCTCTTTAGAACACAAACCAAAGTAATCCACCACCACTACCAACAACAAGTCCCTAATAACCACCATCTACCCGCACAAGCCAACCCTCGTCGAAAGATTAAATTACCTACTCATAACAAATCTCCCCATGAACCGACCTCGGCGGTGACGACTGATGCACAATCACATCCTCCTCCTCCTCCTCCTCACCAAAATCCAATAAACTTTCGATCTCGTCATCAATCATATCCAGAAATGGCCTGCGCACTTGGTTTGCTGGATGTATGAGTTTCGGCGCATGTAGCGGGATTTGCTTGCCCTCGTCCTTGTCCGTGGACGATGATGAGTTGGAGAAAGAGGAGGTGAATAGGGACTCGTCGGGGGAAGACTGGGGCGTGGAACTCTCGTCTCCGGAATGCACGGTTTCGTCCATGGGGAGTTGGCTTTCGCCTTTCAAGTCAAGTCTCTTTAGCACTTCTCGCCCGATCTCGTGGTATGGTCGCCTATCGGCGATCATCTCCCGGACCATGTTCGTGCCCTGGTTGTCGCTACAAGTTACCACACGGTGCAGGTACTGCCCGATCTCGCAGGCTGACATGCCGCATTTGATGCATGCGGCCATCAGCATGGGGAGCCTGCGGGGTTCACTGTCGCAGTTGTCGCATGAGGATACCAAGATCACGAGGGGGCCTTGGGATGTACTCCGTGCAGATTCGGTCAATGAGGAAGCGTCCGCCAGGCTTTCCGGGAGATTGCATAGTTCTTGCTGGATAGATTTCATCAGTGGATTTTCATTGCGCCTTAATGCGTTGGTGCGCTGCAGGTGGCTTACCTGCGGGGGCTTCAATAGGCCCTTGTTTGAACTGAGTCCAGACATTTTGGTGGTTGTTGATGGGATTCTGGTTGGATTGTTGTTGTTGTTGTTGTTGTTGTTGCTGGCTGTCGTTTGGAAGATCAGAGTTGAGTAGCAGTAGGCTGTAGATTGGTCGTGGTGATCTTGATGAAGAGGAGAGAGAAGGGGGGGTGGGAGCTTGCTTGCTTGCCCTTTTATAGTCTTGGTAGAGGAGTGGAATGAATGGCTTTCATGTTTTCTTCTTTATGAGTGTTACAAAGCCATAGCTTATGGGGTTGTCAACAATCTTCGCCTGCCTCCTTCTTTGTCTTTACCCATGCAGGAAAGGGATTACGCTGAGAATCTAGAAAGAAGATGATGGATGTTAACAATGGATGGGGAAGTGCGGATTATCGCACACATGGTGAGGACAAAGGTTGACAAGGAGGAAACTTGCGCAGTAGGGAAAATCATGGCGTCTTTTAGAGGGATATTGATTGTATATCAATTTGGAAAGTATGGCTGATATCTTTGTTGTCTCTTGTATCTTGCTTCTACTACAACACATTTCCTGTTGGGCGCAGCCTTAGAATGATATTGAATCAAGTTGAAGAAGGATCTAGAATTTAGCCAAATTAAGCACTAGATATCCAAGGGGCACCACTTTACTTACCTTCTCGATATACTTCACCGCAATGAGAACTCCATCCTCATCCTGAAAATCCGTCTCGTCTCCAAAGTCACGGTTCTCCCGCTCCATGCAGGTAAGACAATCGATAACAACCTGAGAGTATTTATCACCCATTCGGTATGGCAACACATCTGTTGACAGCCCTACGAATACCTCTTTTGTACTCGCTTCCCTGAAATCAGGGAATTTGTCGAGTGTCTGCGCCAATGACGGCTGATTAGTACTTTTCTCATACACAGCAAGTGACTGCCATAGTCCGATTTCCAGCAATCAAACCCCAAGGCTATAGATATCATGTTGCATGGTATAGTTTGCCTCCGGGAGTAGCCCTTGGCGATCAGGGTGATAGTATAAGTTCTGGTCTCAAGCAGTATTCCCATGTCGCAATGTCTTGCCATCTGCCATTCTCACAGATCTAAGCCAACAAGAGCGGACCACCCAAGAGCAGACACGCCATTATGGAAGATTAAATCTGTTTCAGGACGAATGTTCTTGTGGACGAATCCAGCGTGTGGATATAGCTGACTGAGATGGCGAGTCGTTTAGCGATAGAGAAGACATTGCATAGGGGGTATGGGGTCCCTGAGCAGAGATGGGCTCGTAGGCTTTGCGGTTCTTGCATCTGTCTAGGAATCTTGAAGATGAAGTCGAATGAGATCGACTCTCGTGTTGTTGGATCTCGATTCTGGACGACAGCAAAGCATTCAAAGAGGTTGAATTCTAGAGGCTCAACATGACGGAATTGCCTTGCAAGGGTTCGTACATCGTTCGTGAGCACTGACAGGTCGGTGTCAGGGTGACATTCTGCGTGATCTATAATAAGAATGCTAGATCTAGGCTTTTGCAACATCCCAGCGGTAGAGAACGGTAACTGCGAAAGCCTGAACTCCGAAATATCGTCGGCAGGAAGGAAAACCCGTTCGTTCGCTTGGGCTCCGTTATAAGAGTTTCTCTCAACCGACTCGCAACTGATAGAGGGGATTTTGAGCTGTTATTGACGGACTTGATATCGGTTTTGGCCAACTGAGCGTCGATAGCGGGATCAGCGATCCTGATAATCAAGTACCAAGAGGGGTCCAATCTGGTTTGCCATTCTTCAAGTTCTCGGGTCACCTTATCCAGGCACTCCTTGACGGCCAATGCGTATCTCCATCGCTTCAGGGTTGCCAACATGCCGGGGTTAGATGGATTATATCTGGTTGGTGTGGACCTTGCTGATTTGAGGGACGGCGATTTCAAGCTTTGTTGAGAGAATCTGCAGAGTTTCCTCGTGTATATGCTGGTGTTCTGCATCTAAACTTGACCAAATCTGTTTGATAAAGTCAAGTTGCACCGCAGTCTTTTTCCAGGACCTGGCGATGATGACCATCCGTCCGGCAATGTCGTCGTCTGCTGTTTTGAAATCATCATGTTTGTCGAGGAGCAGCTTTCCATATCTGATGATTGCCGTGTCATTAGGAGTGTCGACGTTTCATGAGCCTGTGAGAGCAGAGACTTACCTCAGACGGAGATCCAGGGCGCCTATAAACGCTAGCCATAATTCCACGCCAGTCATCGTGGGAGAGATGAGATGTCGAGCACAAGGTGAGACTGGTCACTGGTTATGTTCTTCCTCAGATGAGGCTGGCTGCTGGCTTTGTACGACGAGGCTGAGTCGTCCTCGAACCCCGCAAACACATGAGATTATAATTTCTGACTTCTTCACGCAGTCGATGGACGGTCCCCTTTGCCGCCGCTGCCGATATTAAGCCCGCTATTTCCTCTTGTCCACCAGACGGTCCCCCGCGATGCCACAGAGTCAGGATCCTGTGAAGGCTCCTAAGCTCCCAGTCAGGTTCTCCAAAACCCACACATACCATGAAGTTGATAAATCAAATTTCGGATTGAGTGTCGAAGAGCGATGGAGAGCCCGGAAGGAGCCTCTTGGGAGGGGATCGTTTGGCGTTGTCTGATTGCAGGATTGCGTGAGTGACAAGTCCCCCAGACGACTACGTGCGGTGAACGAGATATCAAGGGTAGCTGTTACCCAGAACAGTATTGACTATACGCATGGGTTGGAGGCTCTTGCTAAGTTCTCGCAAAGAGAGGTGGGCCAGACACTGGTTTGAAGTGATGGAAGCCTCTGGTCACTAATGGATATAGTATTCGAGCCACTTCGTCCGATCCTTTGGATGGTACGAGAGCGAGCACTGCATTTTCATCGCAATGGAGTACCTACGGCTAGGCGATCTCCAGAAATATCTCGGCAGACCCCTTCCTGAAAGCGAAGGTCAAAAGATTGCCTTTCAACTTCTTGAAGCTTTACAGTTCATGCACAACAATGGGTTTGCTCACAGAGACCTGAAGCCTGCAGTAAGTATACTTACTCTCTGTATACAAAAGAACTTCCTGGGCTGCTTTCTGATATTAATAGAACATACTTGTCGTGACGAGAGGCCAGATTGGTGGCTCAAAGTCGGGGATTTTGGTCTGAGCAAGTGTGTTGACCAAGGCTTTACTGCCCTACGCACTATGATTAGTACTCTACATTATGTTGCCCTTGAAATTCTTAGCGGACGATACACAGCCTCTGGGGCGAGCTTCAGTTATACGGCTGCTGTTGATATCTGGTCAGTTGGTGTTGTTGTATTCCACCTTCTTACGGGGAGGTTACCGTTCCAGGATATAGGCCACTTGCTAGCATATGCCAGGGACCCAGATGACTCTACTATCCGCCCTTTGCAAGACCATGGTATTACTGAACAGGGCCAATGTTTTGTGAAAGAGCTACTTTGTGTGGTGCCCACAGATAGACCTTCTGCACAGGATTCTTTGTCACATCAGTGGCAGCGGACAATTCCGATCCCAAAACAGCAGTCAGGGGTAGAAGATGCAGGACCATCTGCTATGTCAGCAGGAATCATTGACGCATCAGGAAGATGGAGTGTCATTGACGAGACGGAACTCGACCTGCAGACCTCAGTGGTAGACCCCTCTGTGAAGCAAGCACGGACTAAGTCTGACAGTACCCCAAAGATTCATCTAGATACCTCAGACTCGGCAACTGGAGCAGCCCACAATCATTTATCAACACAAGCAAGGGGTCGCCATGACCCAGGTCTGTTCAGAGATGAAGGCCTCCATCAGAATATTGAACCCGGGTTCGGAATGGACGAGGAGATGGAAAAAGATAATAAGTCTAAGAGCATCCCGTCAAGTGCAAAAGAACGTCATACGCGAGGATAACGCGCTCAGTCTAGAACCAAGGAACGGATAAAAGAATTATTCCTATGCCTACGACTCATACTCCTCAAACTCCTCAGACTATGAACCCTTCTTTGTCCCTGTCCCAAGACCTTCTCCCGGGAGCAGTCGAGATTCGAAATCTAGGTCTAGCGGGCCGAAACGTCAGACTATTCAATATGACAATGACAATTACATTAAGTCAAGGCGTGTGGAAGAACGCAGTGCTAGAGACTATCTTCGCCACGCCAAGGCACCCTCAGAGCCGTACATGAGGCAAGGACAGACTGCTCAGTCTGATAACCTTTCCGGCGAGGCTGAGATGGAGCCGACACATGATATAGAACACTCTACTACGAGAGACTCTACATTCGCCATCAACGACAAAACCACGAGGTCACCAAATAAACAGCGACGTGATGTGAAATACTTTACTGCAGAAGACGACATTCGCCGCAGCGAGGAAGCCATCAACGAACCCATGAGGTCATCAAATCAACAGCGGCGTTCGTCTCACTCCCCTGCACATCACACTTCTTCCAGCACTAGGCGAGATACCCACACCGGCCCTGGTCTAAGTAAATTTGGCGATGTAGATGTAGAACAGAACCTCAGGGTAAAGTATCGAAAGTATGACTCAGACTATCGCGATGATGCCATGCCTCAGGTACCGAAGATGTGGCAGACCCTGTTTCGCCGCCCCCGAATACAAGGACATTTTGGAGATATTCGCCACCACAGGGGGGAATAATACCACCACAAACTGGGTACGATGATGGTAGCGCTCATGTTCAATATGTTCGCGAGACTAGACCGGATATTACTTACAGTCGGCCTTGGCTACCAACAAGGCAGTGGCCCTATTGATGAGTCTGATGAGAGTTCATATCTCGCCAAACGGGGCTGTCTGTCAGCTTAGGTACACGATTGACCTATGCGTTTCGAATACCATTTTCATCTTGGGTATCTCTATCTAGGTGCAGTGGAGTTTGACACTGCAACATATATTCTTACTGGCTTTCTATATATTGGTAGTAGATATATTGAACCCTGTATATGCACTGTCACATAATGTATTGCACACATCTTAGATTGCTCATAGATGTGCCTTGCGATCATGACCTTCAGCCTTAGAGACCTAACTCCGATACGAGTACTGAAGATGCAGGGGAAAGGAAGAACGAGAGATCATCAGTTTCGCGTAATGGAGATGGCCGTTCCAGAGTCGGAATTGAATAACTATTTCGAGGCACCGTGGAAATGGCCGAAGGAGTGGACGGGGAAGACCCAGGATGCAGCGGCGAGGTTGCTTGGGACGATGCCTTTTCTTTCCGAAAGTTTGCTTGCTGTCTTCTAGCTCTGAGCTACATCGCGACAGATCCGAAGCATGAGCGTCGTGGTGCGGCCTCCATGCTGGTCAATTGGGTCTTGAACGTGCGAAGAGGGAGAATCTTCCGGTTGCGCTGGAGAGTACTAATGCGTGGCCGTTTTATGAGAAACTCGGGTTTCAAGGTGAACAGCTTATCTCGATGATGTTAGAGGGGTGCTCTACGAGGAGATGTGTTTTGTGTTCCGGCCTGATGCGGATATTCAAGAGAAGACACGTGGGGCCTGGAAGGGAGGGAGATTCAAGGCATCGTAATTGCTATACTAACCTGGAATAGAAAATTAAAATATTTGAGGTGAATTAGCACCACCCATACTTCTCATTCCCAATCCATTCGATCTCGTCCTCGTCCTCGTTGCTATTCCCTCCTCCATACCACCGCAAACTACAAATTCCTTCCTCGCGGTCTTCCACGCGATGTGGAAGATCCATCTTCTTAACCAATCTCAGAACCTAAGTAGAAGGGCCCCATACTTTCACACTATGCAGCCCCACTCAGCGGCCTCAGCCTGCGCCGCCAAAATAACAGCTTGTAACCCTTCCACGGTGAAGTATCCTGCTCCCCGGCAGACGGAGTCTCCACAGCATCTTGGTTCTCGATGACTATCCGCAAGGTGTGCAGAGTATTCTTAGAAGCTGAGGTATCAGGCATTTCATAGAAACGGTGCGTCCAAACAGCCCAGACGCGATTGCCAGGATACCCGATAATCGCACCTTTGACCTCAGGTTTCTTCCGGAAGAGCGTCTCGCCTGCAAACTCCTCCTTGCTATGATGCCAAAGCATGTGTTCGTGATCCGGGGAGATCATGAAGCGCGTCTTCCCACCTAGAGATGGGGTAGCCATCGCACTGCGAGCTAGGGCCTCGTCCTTGCTTTAGATCACCTGCTAGTATCGGTGTTGCGGGTGACGATGCCTTGCTGAGGGCACAAACCCAACTTGATGAATAGGGAAAGCATGCCTTCCTAGCTTACCATAGAATCGTTTCCCAATATCCGAGAATAGAACACTGGCCGCGCATTTCGTTGCCTCGGTCTGCCACCAACCCCTTCATTAGCCGTGAGGCATAGCCCCGGCCTCGATACTTCGGATCGGTATAGACACTAGCGACTCTGTGTGTGATGACCTGAGTCACATTGCCGTTGGGATCACTTATCCATGAGCGTTTGCGGAATGTCTCGCAAGAAGCTAAAAGAAGTCGCTGAACTGGAGGGAGGTTGTTGTCTACCGGGATCCATCGAGTCAAACCCCCGTCTTTGGCTAATGGGACGGTCATCAGATGCGCGGATTCTTTGAGATAAATGTCCAGCGGGAGGGTGTCCTTCCAGGCGTTGGAATTAAGCGTCGATATCGAAATGCTTTCACCCTCGGTTGGTTGGTCGAGGTGGAGGGCTGGGGACAGTGCAGCGTTGAATCATCCCATGAGCCCATCCTTTAGGTATTTGGTTAGTTGAATGCATGGAAGGGAAGGCGATGCGATAAATAACAGTATCTGATAAAATTGAGCGCGATTTGGACGTGGATCGCCCACCCAGATTAATCGTACCAACACTCAGCTTTTGCCCTCCCTTCCCCCTTTGTTATTATTAGAATTGTGACTGTACGGAGTAGGATGACAGATTAGCATGACACCATTAATTACCTAGGTAGAAATAAATTAAAGAATGTCTACCAAACATGATAATATGAGGATCAATTGGTAGTTTGAGCTGGCAGCGAAACGTATGCCACTTGACGTAGGATGGATGAGACCAGTCATGTATGGTAAAGCAAGGATGGTTAGGAAGGAAACCATGATAAATACCAGTACTGACTGGTCACGGCTACCCCACGAGAACCACACGGGATCAAAGATGAAATCCCACACCAAAACCTCTCCATCTCGACTCAGCTTCTTCCTTTTTCCTGCTCCCTCACAGTTAGACTACACCCCTTATCGCGAAAAAGGTACGTCTAGCTTGATTATCCCCGGCCATATCCCTGCTCTTCAAGTGCCTCTTCCCTGTTCTGGAACCTCTCCTTCCGCTCTCTGCCTGGTGTCGTTTGCCCTCTGCCCTAAGTTCGCCAGAGCCAGGCCGCCGTCGTTAAAAAATCTGCATCCACTGACGGAGGTCCTTGCTCCTGACCAACAACCCCTGAGGCTTGATCCCGGGACAAATAAATCTCTCATATCATCCTCCTTGTCATCGAGCTGACCGCTGGTTCTTTCAATCAGAGTCCGAGCAATAAATACCGCGGGAGTTCACCAATTCCCAATTTTTTTGCTACCTGACCTCGTCATCATCATCATCTACCCCTCAGCCAGCCTTTGGACTCTCCAGCTCCAGAGGCTCACACCACGGCTTACGCAGCCGGATTCCCCCTTCCTCGTCATATTGTATCCCCGAGACGTCTTCGAGACACTCTTAGCAACATCCCCCCTCCCACTACTGCTCCCACGAGTCTCCCCGATCGACGCGCCATTTTTCTTCGACTTGTCGCCCTCTGATTTTATTCCCTCACCCTTTGAGCTGCCGCATAGGACTTCTCTCACGGTTCTTCCTCTTAAGGGGGAAGGGTCTAGGAGGCTTGGTCCAGTCAACTACGGTTGCGAAACTTTTCGCCCTCCCTAGCACGCAGTCGCGTATATAAACCACTATTTTCTCTTTTCCTGTCCAAGTCGTATTCCGTGCTCCATTATCGCGCATGGTTATGGCACCGACTGCTTGTTCACTTGCTGAAGTGTGTATCTCTAAACCTTATGAGATACCCGACTTTTATTTCGATAAAAGTCACCACCTTCGCAATAATGGAGACGACGATGTGTCGCAACCTCGGTTGGCTGCCAAGGACCTTGTCTTGAACGTCCTAAACAAACGAGCCGCAGAAGTTGATACCGACCAATGTGCCCCTGGAGGAGAAGATGCCTTCTATGTGGCAGACATGGGTGAGGTCTATCGCCAGCATTTGCGCTGGAAAATGAACCTAAGCCGTGTGCGCCCTTTCTTCGGTACGCCTCCTCAAACTTCTGCGCGATATACATCCTGACTTCAGAACAGCCGTCAAGTGCAACCCCGATCCGGAGGTCCTTCGTCTCATGGCAAAGCTTGGAAACGGCTTCGATTGCGCGTCCAAGGCGGAAATTGACATGGCTCTCGAGACAGGCATCGATCCCAGCCGCATCATCTACGCGCAACCTTGCAAGACCAAGTCGTACCTGCGCCATGCCGCTAAAGTGGGCGTCCAGCAGATGACCTTTGACAACGCCGATGAACTGTACAAGATCAAGGCTTGCTTTCCTGATGCAGAGCTCTACCTCCGCATCCTTACCGACGACTCGACCAGCTTGTGCCGGCTCAGCATGAAGTTTGGCGCCTCTTTAGATATCGCTCGTCAGCTTCTCGAATTGGCCCACCAGCTTGAGCTGAAAGTTGTTGGCGTCAGCTTCCACGTCGGTTCCGGTGCAGAGGACCCCAGAGCATTCCTCAAAGCAGTTCAGGATGCGCGCCTGGTATTTGACCAAGCCGCGGAGATCGGTCACGAGCTGCACACTCTGGATGTCGGCGGTGGCTTCACCGGAGAGACCTTTGAGAAGTTCGCTGGTGTCCTGAGCGACGCCTTGGACACATACTTCCCCCCGCACATTCGTATCATCGCAGAGCCCGGCCGCTACTACGTTGGCAGCGCGTTCACTCTGGCAGCGAACGTCATTGCGCGCCGTGATGTGCCGGATCCCGAGGAGCCTAACAGGGATTCTTACATGATCTACCTCAACGATGGCGTGTACGGAAACTTTTCCAACATCATCTTTGACCACCAGCACCCGGAGGCTCGCATTCTCACCTGCGCCTCTCAGACCGACGCCCGCACCGCTGCGACTCCGGAAGTTGCCTACTCGATTTGGGGACCCACCTGCGACGGCATCGACGTCATCAGCCAGCGGAGCCTGCTTCCCGGCTTGTTGGACGTTGGTGACTGGCTCTATTTCGAGGAAATGGGCGCCTATACCAAGTGCAGCGCAACCCGCTTCAACGGGTTTACCGACAACCACGAGGTGATTTACATCTCTAGCGAAGCAGGTGCCTCTGCTCTTCTTGAATATTAGATTGTTTTTTATTCGTTGTTTTTTATTCGTTGCTTTGAATTTGTTGTCTTCAGTTGAATTCTTGTCAGTTTTCCGCAGTAATATGACGTCGTTGGTGTCATCCAGAAGGGGTGTCTCTTTAATGAACCTCCTATTCACATTTTTATGCCGCGCGAATAATAAAAGTTGTTTGCTTTGCTTTCAATTGGTCGCATTCTCTAGATCTATTGTGCCATGGTTATATACAAGTCTATCGGCATCTCTAACCTTCTAACAGCAACCATATCTAGTCGCATCGATGTCAAAGCCAGCTCCAACATCGAAGATATCTATACAAGCCGCTCAACACTCAACTCCCCAACACCTCCCTCCCCCTTAACCAACCCCCCACCCTCCAACCTCTTCTTCCACTTCGCAGACTCATACCGCGCCAGTATAAGCGTGATCCGCGCAATCACCATCGGATCTGCGGCCTCCGCAACAATCTCCGAGGGCGTGCACGTCCACCGCCCAAATGCCCAGTTGAGGATATAGTAGCCCGACTCGCTGGATGAGTTTCCCCCTGGCCGGATATCTAGATCATCTGACGACGTCGCAGGCGGGGACTGTGTCGAACACCGCAGGATGCCCTTTATCCGATAAACCTCCTCCTTCAACGCCGTAGAGAGAAGATTTTCGAGTGCGGATACGTCGATACTCCTATTCGGTGTTCCTGACGATGTCCGAAGCGCAACTGAAAGAACCTCCACTTCGGATTGATGTCCATGCTCATGCTCATGCCCATGCCCATCCTTATCCCCCTTCCCATCCATCACCCCAGACCCCTCCGACTCAGTCGCAAAAAGCGCCCCATCAATCCCCAACAAAACCCCACTCTCCACCCTCCCCCGATCGGACTTCACCCAAGCCGTCTCAACCCCCAAATCACCCACACGATCCAACACATCGTCAAATCGCCGCTCACTAACGGTCTCCCATTTATTGAATACAATCAAATCCGTATATTGCGCTTGCAGCTTTGCAGTGAAACTGGTGTCTTCGTACCCGAGCCAGTTTTCCACGTCGATTACGCTTATTACCCCGTCGAGGGTGTAGTCGCCAGACCCGGAACCAGATTCCCGAGAAAGCCGGTTCACCTCCATAGCCAACGTAGCAGGAAACGCACTCCCACTCGTCTCAATCACGATGCGATCAGGGTCCACCTGCTCCTTCAATTGTTCCAGGGCATCAGATAACTGGCCGACGAGGTTACAGCAGATACAGCCATTGAGGAGTTCGCGGACGCCGGAGATTGCAGAGGTAGAAGCGAGTTGGGAGTCGATTGCGAGATCTCCGAATTCGTTTTTGAGGAGGGCGAGTTTGTATGATCTGGGGAGTTGCGGGATGAGATTTAGCAGGAGGGTGGTTTTGCCGCTTCCTAGGAAGCCGGTTAGGATTGTTATTGGGATTGGGGGCATTTTCTTTTCTGGAATCTTTTTGTTGGTGATTGAGAAATTTGAAAAAGAATTGTTAGTGAGGAAGAACTTGAAGAGCGGGGGAGGGGAAAGGATAGATAAACGCGCTATTCCCGATGTGGATGGGAAGTACACCGGGGTTCGGTGTCGCTTGTGTCTTCCGGAGAATTGATCTAGACATTCAGTTCTATCTATATAACCTACAGTGGCATGGGCAAAAGTTTGCATAGCCCCATCTTTTATTGACCAATTGAATAGCGAGGTATTTTGGCACTAAAGTTAATATAGCAGGCGGTCAAACTAGTGGCTGTGCAAATGTTTGTCGCATCAACTGTAATAGGCTAGGATAGAGCTAGATCGCTCTTGATTGAATATATCAGCGCATACTCCGCGTCAGCTCCGCCAAATGCTCAAAGCCTTTCCTCCGCTTGTCCAAAACATCGAAAAACAGTTCCCGAGGCTCGACGTGGCCGACGACAACTTGGTCTTGACCAGCCTGGAGACCCTTGAATGCTTCGTCGATAAACTGGGCCAAGGGCATCCCGATGTTGGCTCCGTGTGGGCCCATGTAGTCATGTAGTTCGGCTAGAAATAGTTAGGAACCGTAAATGGAAAAGAAAAAAAATAGGTAAGCATAGAGGGACGTACTCTGCACCGCAGGAGGTGAAACCTCGATGACCTTCAGGGAACTCTTCTGTTTCAGCTGCTCGCGTAGACACAGGGTGAAAACATTCATTGCCGCCTTGGATGCCGAGTATCCGGGCGCGAACGCCGCGGGAATGACTGAGAGGTTGGTGCCGGTACTATCACGATTAGCCCTGGTCCTTGCAAGAAATAAGGTCTATGCAGATGCATACAAGATAAAACTGGCCGGGCCCTTCTCCGCCTGCGCCTTCATAAAGGGTGTAAAGGCATGGACGAGAGTCACAATACTCGTAAGATTAGTTAGGACTTCAGTATTAAAGTTCTCCAACCACCCCTCGCCACTCGTGTCATACGCCCGCTGGATACCAGCATTGAGGAAGATACTGTCGATACCCGGGTACTTCGCTGTGACGTCTTTCGCGAACTGAGGGATCTTATCCGTCTGCGTTATGTCGAAAACGACGGAATTGGCTTTATCCTCTCCAAATTTAGCAACGAGCTCATCGAGACGATCCTTACGCCTGCCGACAGCGGTCACTTTGGCACCGCTTTCGATCAGGCGTTCGGCCATGGCGCGGCCGATGCCTGAGGTGGCACCAACGAGGAGAAAGTGCTTGTAGGGGAAGGACATTTTCATGTATCGACTTGGGGAATTATGTCAAGAATTGGGTCGCTGGGTTAATGCTGGTAGAATATCGTGTAACTGCAGGCAACGACAAAGTATTTATATTCGATCAATCTATTATGCATCCGGAGATACGGAAGTGCGCATTGCTGCGTAGACCGAACCATCGGGACCTGTAAAGCATCTAATGGTGGGCTATGACTCTATCCATGGGCCCGCGGCGGTCAGGAACAAAGGGGCATCTTGAGAATCTGAAATCCTACTCCGTACTTCAAGCTGCTAAATCGGAGTTAGTATTCAAGATCCAAGCCAAGCTTTGAGGCCGAAGTGGAGCTGGAGATAAGTTCGGAGTCCGTCAAGGAACAAAAGAAACCAACGAAAAGACCGCCACAGATCTGCGCTAAAGTGACGTCGTCGTTACAGTTGCAGCACAATGTTTGGTTTATCAGCAGATTCAACCTGGATATTAGATAACAGTACCTCAATATGTCTGGAAACTCTACAGATGAGATCAAAGATACCGTCTACGCGGCTGGGTCAACGTCCGGCGAATGGGCACAAAATAATGTCGTCAATCCCATCCATTCCTATGTGACCGGAGAGAAAAATACAGAATCTCGTAGGTTCTAATCCTATCTTTCTGGATCTGTTACTAACTTCGCACAGAGATCGATACCAGCAATATATCCGACGAGGAAAGCGAGAAAATCGACCGCATGGAAAAGGAGAAAGTTGCCGAATTCCTGCAGGAGAGACACAAGAGCAACGCTGCGACGAAGCGGAAATAAAAGCAGATTGGATTGTTTGATATGTACGGTATACGTTCATTAGTACATGATTACATGACACTTACACCGAGAAAATACATTTGATGCTTTCTCAACTTGTACGGTCTATAGACTTGCCCTGAAGCCACGATCCAGTGAGCGGTCTAGCTCTAGGAAATCAACCACTTGGCCTAGATGGTCAATCCCCCAGAACCCTTCCTTCTCGCCATTGGTGTTTGTGCATTCAAACCAGGGGAGCCCAAAGGCGCCAGAGTCAAATGCCTGCTGCGTGTTGGCGCTCAAGCGCGCCTTGATATCTGGTCCATTTGCCTGCACACAATTAGTTCCGGACATGTCAAAAAGGAATAATATGGGTGTAAATACCGCTTCAAGGACAGCTTTCGTCTCCGCCTGACCTAAAACCTTCTCAAGTATCGGGACAAAGCCCTCTGGCTGGGACGCCTTGCCGTCTCCCTTGGCCCAGAACTCTTGATAGATAGCCTCAGTAGCGGGAACCAGCTGATCAGGAACCTTTTGGGAGAGTGCGGTGAGAGCGCGCTGCACCGCTAATGTAAGTTGCGGAAAGCCTTCTGGTGTTTTCTTTGAAATGGGAACTGAAAAGTAGTGAGCCCAGCGAAGTCGTTCCGTATTGATCCATTTGTCTTTGTCTGTAAGCCACTAATTAGTATTACTGCTAATATTAATGCTATAGTGCTACATGTAAGCAAGTACTTACTCTTAATCCTGATGGGTGCAGTATTCCCACAAGCGTGCATCAGCCCGCCTAGGAAGACGGGCACAAAGGTGACATCACATTGGCTGAAAGTGGGAGAGTTCTATGCAGTCGTCAGCTAGCTGCGTGATGGTGCCATAGCTTGGTCTAGTTGGACTATAAGAGACTCACCCTAAGGATATAGAATGCGATGTGGGCGAATGGACTAACGATGTCGTAGTATAGGGTGATCTTAGGCGCAGCCATGGCTCGAATTGAAGTTAAGCTTCTAAAAGTGCCCTTCGATCTGTTCTATTTATTCTTTTTAAGTTGAGGAATGTTGGGAAACTCCCTGGGAAATCCCCGCATGTCTATTGAGCTGATTCAGCCAGTCAGAAGATGAGCCGAGGTTATTTTTCTTACAGTACAGATCTCTCAACGTCGGTCAACGTCGGTCACCATCTGTCAACGATGACACGGCAGGCCCTCAACATTCAACTAAGGAAATCGCACGTCACTGAACGTTCCTGCGTCCTTCCACCCAAGAAGCAACGACCATGACGCTCCTGCCAATAATGGCGAAGGGCAAGAATGTGAGGAAGGAGCGCCCGAAGACTGACTGGTTCATGGCTCAAATAAGATCACAGGCGTCAAGCTTTCTTTGCTTCCCAATCGTCCATCGAATTCCCCGCAGGCTTAGCATACAGCTTATTGTCTTCTAATATTGATCCATTACACTCACCTTACCGTGCATCAATCTACAACATGCGTAGCCTCTCCGGTGGTGGCATCGCCTGTATCTCGCCTAACTCCTCTGTCTCCGACGTGGAAGGTCTGCAAGACTCGGTGAGTAAGAGACGTCGACATGGGATGTACTTCTACCGGCCTCCCGTTTGGCGCTATAGCTCGATTCAAGACGGAAGCTCGTCACCCGACATGTCCGAAGGTTTGAACGGTAGCGATGAATCTTTGCAATCGGCAAACCAACAGAAGCCTTGTCTTGTAGCAGCTGGCACCCCTCCACGTGTGGCCGTTGATACAGACTCGGATCACGAGACTCCTCTCCTGGTGAGCGATACAAGTCCGCAACTGACTTTCCAAGCTAATACCAACAATGACAAAAGGATGGAGCGGCTCGCAGCCAACTGGCCCTCCCGGGCTGTCGACATTCCTCCATAGGGACAATACCGCACTCCTTTCGTCAGACAAAGCCGGCATTCTGCACACGGCTGCAGTCCTACAAGGACATTCGCTTGGGAAAGGAAGAACAATGGTCTATTCAAGTAGGCTCGCTTGTCATCGGCATTGGCCCCGAATATACCTTACTGGACGGCCATGAGAGGAGACCGGATGAATTTGGGGTCGCCGCTGGTGACGTTTATGTGGTTTGTTCTTTGTACGCGGATTTGTGGGCACTCTGCGCGAAAGTATCGTTCAATTCCTCGTCTGAAGGGGTTGATCCCATGCGACTTGCTTTCCTTCCTCTGTGTGCAGTAACGCTGGCGCCGAATTATAGCGCCTTCATCCAGCGGAGCATCACATGCATTTACTCTCCGGCCTCGAATGGACATAATATCCCTGGGAACGGGCTACCTGTCCTGCCTCCGCGACGCTCACACAGCCTTACTGCTAGCAAGCAGATCTTCCGAAACCTCGACATCCAGGTTTCCATACCGTTGGTTGTTCAGAATGTATTTCAAAGTATCTCGGTGAAGCATACAGATAACGACTTTGTACCCCTCGACTCTAGGTTGGAGCCCATATTCGCGTCCTTAACTAGCAGACGTCAACGCCTACTGCGCAGGATAGGGTCAGGCAAATCACTGTCGAAATTCCGTGACAGTGGAAAACAGCAAACAAGGCGGAAGTATGATTATGACTCGACTCCATCTTTGAAATCACTGTGTCGCAAAGTCGTTTATAAGTCGGATGGAAGGCAAAAGTTGCGTAAAGAGCGACAACGTTCTTCATCAGGAGATAGCCAGGCGCTCAAATGGCTGTCCAGCAAGCTCTGAAATCATATGACGCACGCCATCTTGGAACACGGCATTTACTTTATTAGCCTGTGGCACCACAGTGGCATTAGAGGAGCCATCCCTATGATTATATGAATAGATAGGTGGTGGATGGAGCATATGACACTTCGTATCCAATTGAAAAGTTCGTTATTTTGAAATTTCGAATTCTCAGGGCGCGCATGCTCATAACCCTCAGAGGAATTGCGAGTGAGAATCCAATATGTCGACTACAATCATTGTCGGGTATCGGCTCCATAACAGTGCAGTTCGATTTCATCAAATTGATCGTGTTGGGACGGGAGTTCCATGCGGTGCAAATGCAGAGTTTGTAGCCCTGCGGAGTGCATCAAGTCGAAAAAGATGCTCTCGCTCTCATGTCGCCTTTTCAAAGCCACAAGAATGATTGCATGCGGGGATAACCGGACAAGTCGGCCCAACACTGAGACTAGGGCCGGTAAACTGTCCGCATTATAGGTGCAGTCTGAGACGAGAATCAGATCAATGGATGGGCTATCAAATAGATTATCCGGCAGCTCTGCTTCCCAGTCGAGCGGCTGGTACCGAATATCAGACGAATCCGCTGGGTGAGCAGCGCCGATGTTTTTTGTTATGATCTCCTCGACTTCGGGTAGATCTGTCAAGAGAACGGAGCATTGAGGGAGGAGGTTTGCCAGAGCAATACCGAAAATGCCACATCCTGACCCTAGCTCAATTACATGGAGAGGGCTACTGCGTTCATCTCGTAGAAGTTTATGGAGCACTGGGTTGGATGGTGCTTGGTTTCCAGCAATTATCTGCTGAAGATACATCACCGAGGCAGTTGCTGCATCCCTGAGATTTATAGAAACGCATACTTAGAAGGGATATAAAGTGATCTTGAAGAGAGTAATGTCTCACCAAATATGCCGTGCTATGCTATTGCCTGTTTCCTCCCATATACTGAGTTCGATTCCGTGATTTACGCTAAAGCGTCTCTCAATCAGCTTGTCCGCGACTGCCAACTGCGGCCCTCCGAATGCAGTACTCCAGGCGGATAGTACTAGCGGGATATTGCGTTCATCCAGCAATGAGTCCCAGCATGGTGCCTGGGAGCCGTGTGCTGTGACTTGCATGATCATGGATTGCTGGGCAATACTGGCGGGGAGCGGCCCTAGTAAAATGGGGAGTTCTCGCTTGCCTCCCCGCCACTGCAGTTTTGCTTGACATACGGCCTTTTCATTGCCAGCAAGTTGAAGTGTTACAAGTAGGTCCACGTCCTGTGAGAGGAATGCATCTCCTAGATCTGTTGTTATACAGATCAATGCAGAGGCAGCAAAGGAGCCGGTTTTCTGCTTCTGCAGCCTGGGGGATTTGAGAAATCGAATGTAGTAAACCATGATCGACGGGGTTTGAGTCTCTTGAGTCTTGAGTCTTGAGGAATTCCCTGATTCGCTTGGCTCGTGGCAGAGATGAGTAAGCGGGCTGATGACATCGCTAGTTATCGCTGCCTCATTTGGAAGGCGTTTGTTCCTCAGGCTCCCTTCATCCTCCATCTCAACTCATCGATCTACCAACTTCCACCGCCTGGATCTCCATGGGGCCTCCTGGATGAGCTTGAACGGACTCAGGCATTCTATGACCCGATCCGACTTCTGCGAACTATCCCTACTAACCTCCAACCGCCATGATGCGACCGAGAGACCCCCGGGTTCGGCAGACAATCAACCAGATCTCGCACAATTTCGAGTCCGCGAATGAATCAGCCCAAGAAGGAATCTACACAGTCTCTCATAATTACATCTTCCCCTGTTTCGCGGCCATTGGCAACTGCCTCTATTCATGTACCGCGCCGTGTCTCCCTACCCGCGAGGACCACAACCGACGTCGCCGACGAGGCTACGCCGATTTCGACTTCTACGATGACTGGGACAATGAAGATGCAGACGATACAATTCTAGGATGGGGAACCGATGAGCTAGACCGTCTGTTGGCGGGAAGCGGGTTAGCGCGGGGAGGTTCCGAGCAGCCTCACAGGCAGCGAAAAATGAGCTACGGTACTCGACGGACAACCCGAAGGAAAAGCGGACTGTTGATACCTGATGATCGCAATGACCCTACTGTTATCCCGAGCTCGTCGCTTCTGGGGTTTCTTGAGCGGTTTCCGTGGAGATTGGGCGCGCGGGGGCTAAAGTATAGGCCGTCTGCAGCTGACCTTCAAGACCACCCGACTGGATTGCGACATGTACACGAAGAAAGCCCTCTCATTGAGTCGACAGACGAAGCAGGCGGTCAAGCTGCTGGTTATAGCAATGGAAGGTACCGAAGCTCAACGCAGTCGTCCCGCGAAACGGCCAACTCGCTCAGCTCTCGGGGCGATCTTATCCTCAGCGACGAGGAGGAAGACGCAGTGCCTTTAGACGATGAATTTGCTATGGCATTGACGCGTCGAGGGACTGGAATGGAGTCGGATGATCAGGGAGGGGATCATCCTGATAGCATGAGGTCCGCGTCTGGGACGTTCAGTATAACCTCGAGGAGCTCAAAGAAGAAAAAAAGGAGGAAGCGATCTAGCCGGATGAAATCGCCTCCTAGCTCTTACATGGAGGTTCCGCGCGACAGGACGCCTGTCTCGATTGAGGTTCTACAGAAGCAGGAAGAGCAGGCGGAACAGGAAGAGGAATCGGAAATTATGCGAAAAAGGCTCGCCGCACGGCAATTGGCATTGAGTCGTGGTATAGCAGTTGAAAAAAGGGTATCTCTTCAATGCCCCAGTCATGGAGAGCGCCGAGCTAATAAGATCACAGACTGCTTCTCTTCCACGATCCTCGAATATATCTTCAGATTTCGCCCACCACACTTCCTCCGTCAACACGCCCTCCGAACCAGAAGACGAACATGATTTTCCCAATACTCATAATGCCATAAATCGACAGGATTCTGCATCGCGGTTATCCGACGCCGATTCGCGAACTGAGCCCTTCCCACCTTTACCTACAACACCTCCACCTGAATTCACTGATCCTATCTCTACCGATCCCGCTCGAGACACAGGCATTCCTCTAGACCCTACTGTGCCAGCGCACGAAACCGAGGATGGCCCAAGCAATCAGTAAACCAGTCCAGGAGAGCAAACCTTCAATTCAACAGCGCTGGTTTGCGGGTCATTCCAGATTGTGCACCTCGAGAACCTGGTGATTTTTTTGACTGTCCGTAGTCGAGACCAGCGGGTTCTTGCTTTCTTTTATACGAGACTACCTTATACCACATACCATCTTGTATAGTACGACCTCGGCTATGATTTATGATCTGAAAATATTATACGCTAATGAGATCAACACGAACTTTTATCAGGAAATCATGTAGCTAGCGTGGCTCCTCTTGCCACGATCCAGATAATCTAGTTCCGTAGAATCTATATAAGTCTATAGACATTACGGTAGGTACAGTAGCAGCGAGTACACAGGTCAGGTGCCGCTTCCCAGAAGCCGCAAGCCGGCCCCACCAGTCTTGGCAGTAGCGCCGCGGCACCTCACATTTTAAATACTGTAACCTATACAATGAAATTTGATTTAATATTCT